>JAHDVF020000617.1:0-28538 GCA_022606425.2 Lepidostoma basale | reverse complement strand
TTTTGCCGTACTGGCAACTTTGATCTCAAATATCTTCTTTTTGGTTAAGAATTCCAAATTCAAATTTATACAGCTATTTACTCAAGTATTTGTGTTTTGAAAATTATAATTCATTTTTTTTTCCTCAACTTTTTTTTTTCTTTGCATCACTCAGTTTACAAAATGGAAAACTTGAAATATCGCGTTATTTACGAGAACGAGTTCCACCGTGGCACCAGTGCTGCAGAAACGGCTCGAAGGATTAATGATGTGTATGGCGACGGTGCCGCAAAAGAAAACACAGTGCGTTTTTGGTTCCAACGTTTTTGTTCTGGAAATTTCGACCTGCAGAACAAGCCCCGTGGACGGCCGGAGACCAAAGTTGATAATGAAGAATTGAAGGCTATTGTGGAAGCGGATCCATCGCAAACCACGTTCGAGTTAGCTGCAGGCTACGGTGTTAGTGATAAAACTGTTTTAATTCACTTGAAGCAAATTGGGAAGGTGAAAAAGCTTAAAAGGTGGGTACCTCACGAATTGAGTGAAGCAAATCAACAAACGCGCGTTGACTGCTGCGTTGCATTACTCAACCGGTACAATAATTAAGGGATTTTGAATCGAATCATTACCTGTGATGAAAAGTGGATCCTGTATGATAATCGGAAGCGCTCATCGCAATGGCTGAACCCTGCCGAACCAGCCAAACCATGCCCCAAGCGAAAATTGACTCCAAAAAAAGTTACTTGTGAGCGTTTGGTGGACTAGTGCTGGTGTCGTTCACTACAGCTTTCTTAAATCTGGCCAGACGATTACGGCAAATGTCTATTGTCAGCAACTGCAAACCATGATGGAAAAGCTAGCTGCTAAACAACCGAGGCTGGTTAATCGCTTGTGATGGTATTGAACCATCGTAGAGAGAGATGCGTGAATTCAGATGTAATACGAAAGTAAATTCAAATGACTGGGAAATATAACACCTAACCATGTGGGGGTGGATCTAGGCGCGGGGAGCAGAGG
The DNA here is from genome assembly GCA_022606425.2 of Lepidostoma basale. Taxonomy (NCBI): domain Eukaryota; kingdom Metazoa; phylum Arthropoda; class Insecta; order Trichoptera; family Lepidostomatidae; genus Lepidostoma; species Lepidostoma basale. Next base: position 27,542 of record JAHDVF020000617.1, on the reverse strand, counting down.
AGACGCGGGGAGAGGAGAGAGGGGAGAGAGGGGAGTTGAGCCGAGAGGGGTGTGGGCCAGGGGGAAAGATAGCTCGAGGCAGTTGACTTCTGACCTGACGAGAAGCGGTCGCTTTGGTATTAAATTCAGTGGGTGTTTGTTGTTCTGATTATCAAGAACTTCATTTTATTTTGTATACAAGTATAGTGGTACGAGGGGTGCGGCATTTGCAGATTTAAAAATACTATAGAATCAGTTTTCCTGAGCTGTTACAACTGAAAAGCTAAGTCTAGAATTAAGAATTTATATTTCAGGAAATTGGAACGTATGCGTTCGGCTTACTCCATGATTATACTATGCTTACGTTTATGTATTACATACATGTACCTAGATATATATATATATGTATATGATATATCGATACCTTTCCTATACTGCACGTAATATAGTTCACTAACACTCGGGCCAACGCCTCGCGCCCGAACCAGGTACTCACTAACTCATCGAATACTGAAATCTTAGTTATGGACATGTAGCGTTCTAACAAAATTTGCCATCTTCTATATAAATAAACATATAAACTACGACCCATGCAAATTATGCTACATAAATATGGTTGACTGCTGATGAATGAAGACAGTTATGAGGGGTTGGGATCGCGCACTTCTTTGACCCCACCGAAAGACGAAATATAAGGTAGTATGGTGAAAGACCCTGCTATCTGTCTATTGGTGGAGATTGTCTCGAAGGTGAGTGGACCGACTGCTGACGAATGAAGACAGTTAGAGGAGGTTGGGATCGCGCACTTCTTTGACCCCACCGAAAGACGAAATATAAGGTAGTATGGTGAAAGACCCTGCTATCTGTCTATTGGTGGAGATTGTCTCGAAGGTGAGTGGACCGAACTTCGAAAACCCCTGATAGGGTGATGGCCAGGTTCATGGGTTTGAATCCCCAGGTCCACTGATTAAGGGTTGGGAGGTAGATCGTCTGGTCCCCAGACGATTCTGCTGTGGAGCAGTGGAGAAAAATCATCAGTCTGACGAAAAGACTGGTTCCCCGCGATACTAACACTATTAAATCTGAATCCCCTACAACTCCTTATATACTTAATATATTATATTTTGATACTGAATTGCTATATAATTGTACCTTTCAGGAAGCTGTTCTTTATTGCATCATTATTACATTACGCTCTGATTTAAATTACTGTACATCGTATTTGTTCCAAATTATTTGTGAATGTTTCTTCCAGGGCTGCCACATTTTTTTTGAGATAATATTTTGAATTTATATTTTGTAAACTTAGAGATATTTTAGGTTGTTTGGTCAAAACATACATCGCGGGTGAAGTGACAATCAGTGAAATAACAGTCTACTCTGTGCCTGATCCACCATCCAAACACTCGCATTACCTCATCACATACGCTATCACTCACATTCCATCTCCATAACAGTATACCAGTGTCTCAAAATGCATAAAAAAATTAGCGCAACTGACATGGACGAACTGAACAAATTTATAAAACTAATAACAGAGAAACGCAAAATGAAAAATACCGATGTTCAGGTCCTCGGCGAGATTCTCCTTCGCTCTCTCGAGAGGGAGGATGTTATCTCTCCTCTTCCTTCCACTTCCCCTTCCACTTCCTCTTCTCTCCCTTCCACTTCATCTTCTCTCCCTTCCACTTCCTCTCCTCCCCCTTCCTCTTCCTCTTCTCTCCCATCAGACTTTCTCTCGAAAATAACGAGAGTGCCTCCAATCATAATTTACAAGGCCAACATCAACTGGCCTTCCATCAACGCAGCCCTGATCGAAAATGATGTTGACTTCGTCGCCAAAAACACAAAGGACTGTATCAATATAACTCCCAAATCCGCCCTCGCCCACACAATGGCCACCAAACTCCTGATTGAGCGAGGTGAAAAATTCCATTCCTTTAGATTGAATGGCGATAAGCCACTAAAAGCTGTCATTCGAGATGTTCCCGAATGGGTCTCCACCACCCAATTCCACAACCAGCTCAAGGAACTAGGGTTTCCCATTCTTAAAGTCCAGAGAATGAAAGCCGGTCCCGAAAGGCGACCCATCGCCATGATGATGGTCGACCTGGAGCGATCGGATCAAGGCAAAAAAATATTTTCCGACCTCCAAGAGGTCGACAAATTTAGGGTGCGGGTGGAGTCACCCCACTCTAAAACAAAATCCAGCCAGTGCTTCAACTGTCAACAGTTCGGTCACGCAACTTCGGGCTGCCATGCTGATCCGAGGTGCGTGAAGTGCGGACAGAAGCACCACACCTCCACCTGCACAAAATCTCGCAATACTCCGGCCAAATGCGCCCTATGCGCAGGGTCACACCCAGCCAACTTCAGTGGGTGTCCAAAGCACCCGAAAAGAACCCAGCCTTGCGGACAAACAAACCCTCAGCCATCACCATCTAAAATAATAAGTACCCCTGCCTTCGTGAACACACAATGGCCAGCGCCTTCATATGCCAAGATGGCCGCATCAACTAGCCCCCCACACAAACATCGATTCCACAAATTTTCCCTCCACAAATTGATCCTTTCCATGCACTAATCCAAGGTTTTTCAAGCTTGGTTAATGAGCTAAGAAAGACTGTCATCTTCAACGCCATCAACCCATCTAATGTCTAACCCTACACCTACCCTACCAACCAACCTCCAAGTGGCATTTTGGAACGCGGGTGGTACCCTGCGATCACACCGCCTGGAGGTAGAACACTTCCTCTCGACCTACAACCTTGACATTCTTCTTGTCACAGAAACGTGGCTTAAACCTAGCTTTCGCTACTCTATCCCTAATTACCTCACCTACCGAACCGACCGCCTTGATAACAAAGGAGGTGGTACAGCAATCCTAATAAAAAAAATCCCTCCAGCATTGCTCCTCAACAACACCTTCTAACATAAATATTGAAACCACTGCTATAGTGATACAAACAAAAAATTCTGGTCCCCTTAAATTCATTTCCGCCTACTCTCCACCTCGTAGACGATTCACTCCAATAGAACTGGACGATATTTTCTTCGAAAACATTCCCACAGTCCTAGCTGGAGACCTAAATTCCAAACATGGCGCCTGGCACAGTTTTAAAGATAATAAGAAAGGCAAAGATCTTTTCGACTATTTCCAAAATCGACCAGACATATTCATCACAGCTCCCGATACTCCGACAATTTTCAATAAAATCCAAAACATTCCCCGGACGTCATCGATATTGTCATGACTAAAAACTTTACCCTCCCTCTCACCCTACAGGTAGTAGACGAACTATCCTCTGATCATATCCCTATACTTATCTACATCTCTGATGAACCATTCCACCGTGACCCCCATTTCTCCACCAGAAATAAAATTAATTGGTATTCTCTTCCCGAAATCATCCACGAAATGATCAAAATCCCAACAAAAATTCCAGACCCAGAATCTCTCGATCAGGTCACGAATGAAATGACATTTATCCTACAGTCTGCTCTAAAAAATGCAACCACAGTTGTAGACAACGACATATACAGACCAAATCTACCTGCCGATATCCAACAGATAATACGCCACAAAAATACCATTAGAAAAAGATGGCAAAAATATCGACAACCTCAGGATAAAACACTTCTCAACAAACTAAACATTGACGTCAAAACAGCCATCACCGACTTACGCAATGACCGCTGGATGGATTATCTAGAGTCATTAAACGATGACGACAAGACAGCCTTCTGGAAATTATCCAAAAATCTTCGCAAACCCCCCTCAAGAATCACACCGTTACAAGGTCCAAATGGATTAGTGTACTCCGACGCCGACAGGGCAGAAACATTTGCATCGAGCCTAGAAGATCAATTCACGACAAATAACGAACATGACAATCCATTATTCGTGGCCTCGATCGAATCTCACGTTTCACAACTCTTAGCCAAAACTCCTTCATCCCCACCGATCCCATTCACCTCACCTAGAGAGGTGAAACAACAAATAAAATATCTTAATACCCGCAAATCACCAGGTCCTGACTCAATATCTAACAAAATTCTCAAATCTCTCCCTCTCAAAGGCATCTGTGCCCTGACAGCGATATTCAACGCATCCCTTAGACTCCGATACTTCCCGAAACCCTACAAAATCGCAGACGTTATCCTTCTTCCCAAGCCAGGCAAGGACCCAACAGCTCCTTCAAATCATAGACCAATTAGTCTTCTTCCTTGCACTGGTAAATTGTTGAAAAACTCATACAATCAAGACTCAAAACAACACTTCACGAACAGAGTACCATTCCAGATTTTCAACACGGTTTCCGTGCCCAACACTCCACACAACATCAGCTACTTCGTGTAGTTGAACTTATTGCCACAAACTTTAACACGCGCAAATTCACCACTTTCCTTTCCCTAGATGTCAGTAAAGCATTCGACCGCGTCTGGCACACCGGCCTGTTATACAAAATGGGAAAAGCAAACATCCCACTGCCTATGATTCAACTCATAGCCAGCTTTCTGTCCGATCGCCTTTTCAGCGTCAAAATCAACAAGGCCAACTCCCTTGTACGCCCTATCAGAGCAGGAGTTCCCCAAGGTTCAGTAATGGCTCCTACTCTGTTCAACATCTACTGCAGTGATATCCCTCTTCCCCGAGATCAGAACACCCACATTGCCCAATTCGCTGACGATACGGGCATCATCTCCAGTGCTAAAGGCCGCTTCTCGCGACCCGCAGGGTGCAAAAACAGGCCGATGTGCTAGAGGTGTGGTGCAGAAACTGGCGCATTACCATCAATCCGAGTAAAAGCGCAGCGACCCTTTTCAGTAAAAGACACATTCCTCCAAACATTCCCAACATAAAAATGTTCGGCCAAGACGTTCCTTGGACCAAAACAATCAAATACCTTAGGGTTACCTTGGATTCTAAGCTGACATGGAGGCCACACATTACAAATAAAGTCAAAGCCGCGTCAAAAGCAATCTCAGCCCTCTACCCAATGTTAGCTAGAAACAGTAAACTAAGCATCGACAATAAACTCCTGATATACAAAACGGTTATAAGGCCGATCTTCACTTATGCAGCCCCAATCTGGGGCTATGCAGCTTCGAGTCACATACAAAAACTCCAAATCCTGCAAAATAAGGCTATCCGTTTATCGCTTGGTGCGCCTTCATGGACCAGGATTACACAACTGCACCTAGAATCGGGAATCCCGATGATAGATGAATTCATTCTGAAACTTGCCGAACGTTTTTACAAAGGACTCCTTCACATCCCAACCCTACAATAAAAGACCTCTCTAATTACGACCCAAACACTTCCAGCCGCCACAAGCGCCCAAAATCGATTCTCCTTCAGAGGAACACTCCGGGCCACACAAATCATGCCCCCGAATAAACTAATAACCCACCAAATCACCTTCCAACAATGTTCCCATCAGACGTAAGAGGAATAGCCACATGAGCTGAACCTCTGTAAGCCAGAAGATCCAAGTCCAAGTCCAATAACGAAAAGTTGAACATGACAAATATTGTTACAAATTAGATTTTCTACAGCAAGCAATTTTTTTCAAATCGAAATAATGACTTTGGTTCCTAAGTCCACTATTTCCCAAATCCGGACCACTGTGCTCCGGTTAGATCGTATCAAAACTCAAATCTTCTTCTTCCTCTACGTACATGCAGGGTGAATGCACTGCTTTAGTCCTCTTCTTCTCAAATTCGAACTTATACCAAATTATATATATTTTAATTACACCACGAGTCCCTAATGGTACCAGTGACAATTAAAGTCAATTCTTTTAACGGTTTTCTTATTGATCCGTTCTTCAAAAAATAAGATGGCGCCTAATCATTATTTATTTTTCTTTCAAGTATAATTTTCTCAAGTGTACTCTTGCGTTTCCCTTTCTCGAGTTCAAACCTTTTCAAGTATAAATATACCTTTCAAGTTTAATGTGTCTTTCATGTTTAATGGGGCATTCAGGTGTGACAATGTAATTTCTCTATCATGTTTAAATTTTTTCGAGTTTAATCTTCGTTTTTTTTGTTAAATATGTCTTTCATGTGTAATATACCGTTCATGTGTAATATATCTTTCATGTTTAAACTTTTTCGAGTTAAATTTTTTTTTTCATAATATGTCTTTCAAGTATAAGTTGTCTACCATGCTTGAACCTTCTCTAATATAAGTTCTCATGGTTAATATGTCCTTCATTTTGATTATGTCTCTCGCATTTAAATTGACTTTCTTTGTTTTTTGTTTCTTGTGCGTCAACTACAGAATGGGGCGCACGTTAAAAAATACCTCATTCCATGCCAATCAATAAAGGGGGCATGTTAAAATACCCTCGCGTGCCAACCACCATCTGCTAAACACCTATACCGGTTGATTATAACCACGGTCACGCGTAAATTAACTTTCTTTGTTTTTTGTTTCTTGTGCGTCAACTACAGAATGGGGCGCACGTTAAAAATACCTCATTCCATGCCAATCAATAAAGGGGGCATGTTAAAATACCCTCGCGTGCCAACCACCATCTGCTAAACACCTATACCGGTTGATTATGACCACGGACACGCGCAGCGAAAATTTGTCTCTGAAAAAAAAAAAAAACTACACTTGACTCGGAAATCTCCCAGTTAAGAATACATTATGGCGGATTTTCCTCGGAAACCGCAACACGAATATTTGGACTATGTTCCTCAGACGCGAAAGGGGTAGGCCCTCCTATTGCCAAATATAGGGACTCCGCCTCCTCAAGTCGGATATCCCTGGAGGTGTCCTACGGATAGTTGAATCACGAGCCATCTGCCGTGGTCAACTAAACTCAGCCCAGGCGGAATGGGCTAGAATCTATTCCCACGGCCGGGATTGGACCTGATTGTTTCGGACGATCTTCCGGCCGAGATTTGGAGTTTATGCGAAACAAAATTTACTTATGTATATAATAACTAGTTTTTAAGTCAATAAGTTAACGAAAATAGGTTATGTAAATTTCATATGTAAATACATCTCACCCTCTTGTAAGTTCACATTTAATGTAATTTTTTATTTTTTTTAAATGCATCAGTGTTCATGTCACTGTTTCTGTTCAATTACGCTCGTTGTATGTTTTGTATTACAACGATACGCCCCTTTGGAAAAAGTTACTTCTGAATAGTGGCATGTCGCCACGGGTATAATATACCAGAACTCAGTCGTACACATCATAGGCTAGTTTCCTTATAATTGACTCTTCTGGGGGAGCGGTGTGTTTATCCACCCTGGACAAGATGTCAGAACTCAGTCGTACACATCATAGGCTAGTTCCCTTATAACTAACTCCTCCGAGGGGCGGTGAAGGTTATTCACCCAGGGTTCGTCCCAGAACTCGGACGTTTACCAAGTACTAATTGCCTTTTTAATGTCAATATTTTTCCCAATATGGTTCAAGGTTAGCCTGATCTGAAACGCTCATCACGTTGTCAGGGCAAAGTTTTAGTGCCAACTAACCACCATATTGGCATGTGTTAGATTTAAGTTCATTAATTTGTTTATATATAAATAAAAGTGATCTTTAGTATTGAACAAGCGTCAACCTCGAATGCGACGCTAGGTCGCAGGGCAATGCCTAATTCCAGTTGATTTCAGTACTAAATATTTCATGTTATTTATTAGATATAAGTTCCCTATATGAATGTCAATACTTTCCTAATATGGTTCAAGGTTAGCCTGATCTGAAACGCTCATCACGTTGTCAGGGCAAAGTTTTAGTGCCAACTAACCACCATATCTAGATATGTACATATACATTCTTTTTATTATATAATAATGCTTAAATATTAACACCACTGAGGTGCGATTTTACGTTTTTTTTAATTTAATATAATATATATGAAAAATTACAACTTCTTCGTGCTACCCTTGGCATTGTCAGGTCATTCCGTGTAAACTTCAACATGAGTACCAAAACTCCGAAAAAAAAGCGGGAGAATCCGCCAGCATCAAAGTGCAGTGTTGTATAACATATAGAGTCAGTGCTATGGGCAATCAAGTGAAAAAAAAGTGAGGCTACCGGCCTATTTACTGAAGTACTCCACTACCCTTTCTATTCATTATGTACCTATCTTTTAATGTATATCTCATGTCATAAATAACTACTGCATATTTATACTATGTACCATGTTCCTAGGCCTGTCTTGCATACCATGTTCCTATTACTTTGTAAAACCTTCGGCATTGTAAAACTTTTCGCGCACCTACCGGACACAAGTTTCTTTTCTTTTTTTTCCTTTTTTCTTTTTTCTTTTGGGTTGAGATGAGGTGTAATGAAGCAGTTTTTTGGGTTTAGAAATTATAGAATTACGACCTTAAAACGGGAACAAAAAAAACACCACAACAGAGATTAAGAATAGGATCCCAAAATAGCTTTAAATAAGCCACATCCGCTCCAATACATAACGCCCGCGCGAACAATAACATACTTTATATACTAACGGTTTTTCAAAGACCGCCCCTTAGTAGAAATATTCGAGCATCAAATTATACTACGGCATAATATAAATAATCCTTTCGATAAACCGCCTTCCGGCCACTCAACACCCACGCGAATATCACGCACCCCCAAGGTGAAAGACGCAGGCACCTCACCAATAGGCTGTTCTTAAACCTCTCTAATGTTAAGCTAAATTAATCCCCGCTTACTCGGAAAGAAATTTCTTCACGCACTTCACAAACAGGGAATTGTGTCATAGTATGTGTGTGCAAATTAAAACCCCAACGCGCAAAAACTAATTCCAATCACTCTACGGAACTCGTTCAAACTAGGCGGTCGCATCGGAACTCCGGCGATACTTCGGATCCTCGCGATTTCAGTTTCAAGGCAGTTTCTTTGAATAATGGAGAAACTTCTCCTGGAATCCCGAATCCAATATACAGTACAACGTCTATCAAGTTTAAAATCAAGTGACACCAGTTCACTACAGTGATCTCGTCATTAATTCTCTCAGCCATTAAGGTCGGCTCCGCCTTTCTGAAGCATCATATCTATATATCGCGAGGGTCCGAAGCCGGGTTCCCCGACCACCGACTGCCCGAAGTCGTGTCCCGATTGTCAAAAACAATCCAAGGGGCCGCCTCCTTTAACTGCATCACCACTCTCCGGAAGAAGGGACAACGTCCTCCGGAAGCCCACGAGCGATGCCGCGCCCCTCATCCTCCAGACCTTCAAGGCCCTGGTAGGCCCCGGCCCTCTCCAGTCCCGGTGGCACCCCGGCCCTCTGCAGCTCCGGTCACGTAAGCAGCTCCTCACGTTTTACGTTCTCTCTCTCTCTCCCAATACAAGTACTCCGTTACGACGGTTATGACGCAATGCCAAGGGTTAGTAAAAAACTAGTTAAAGGTTAGAAATTTGTCGATGTCTGAGTGTACGGATCTGCCGTGTTGCAGGCCGGTCTCGATGTAATTAGACCTTACAATGAGCATGTTCACTTTGAAGCGTAAGCCCTTTTGTCTGGGCACCAACTTGTGTTTTTACCAATAAATATATAAACTCTCATCCTCTTTTAATTTATAAGACATGAATTCCCCTTGGCGGTTTGGGCGTGCGTAAGTGGCTCCCTAGAGAAATAGAACTTTTGTCCTGCCGGATGCCAGCCGCGGAATCCGGATCGGAGGAGGCACCAAGGCAAGTACAAGGAAATCTTCAGCCCGCCAACAAAGATAAGTAATCAGGTTGCTCGAGGTTCTGGTCCGAGCAACCCGCAGAGTAGATTTATTTTATATTACCATCACTCTCGCCATTCCAATTTTAGTCCATGAGAAAGTTAAAATCACGTAACTTTACAGTGTTGCCAAACCAACTCAGTCGTCGATCAACCCCGCAGAGTGACAACTGCTTCTGCTTGGTAAGTACCACAGTTTTGTTGCTATGACAATGCGTTGCGCTCGAGAGGCGCATTTTTATCTTTTGTGGAACTTTTATGCATTTCATTGGGATTATGTTTTTGTTACTTTTTACTTTTGTACGGTATATATAAAAGTAGGTTATTGTTATTTATTAATTTTAATCGTTTTTAGGATCGTTCAACACCATGGCGAGTAGAAGAGTGTTGGATGACAGAGAAATAGTATCTTTATTGAATGAAGAAGATGAAAGTGCAGGTGATGGCAATAACAGCGAGAAGGAAGATCATATAAGTGAAGACGATTTTCAAAGTGATACTGATGACGAGTAAATAGGTGGAGTTATCGATGAAAACGTGAATGACCCCGCACCACTACTTGAAAATCCCAGAGATGATACCTCAACATCTGAAAATGGCGGAGATGACACCTCAACACCTGAAAATCCCGGACTTGACCACCACATCGTTATTCCGCCTCATAGGGTAATTCGAAGTAAGAATAGACATGTCTGGTCTACTACTAAAGGCCAAAGTAGTGGAAGAACATTCGCCATCAACATAGTTCGCTCTAATAAACGTCCTAGTCGCATGTGTAGAAATATTGTTGAACCACTTTTATGCTTTCAATTATTCATCATGGACGAAATCATTCAAGAGCTTGTACAATGGAGAAATGTTGAGATATCCAAATCTCCTGAACCTGCGGCTAAATTTCCACGTTATTGTGGCTTGTGTACCACAAAAAAGAAAAGAATGTCTAAGATGACGTGCATAAAATGTAAAAAATGTCTTTTTGACATTGCACTTTATTTTAGTGTAACTTTTTAAAAGTAACATAAAAGAGACACTTTTGGATATGGACGCATTTTAAAATTAAAACTTTTAGACTGGGCTTATTTAAAATTGACGCTTTTAAAATTAAGGGACTTTTTAAAATGGAACCATTTTAAAATTGACTATTTTCTAAAAGGACTCTTTTAAATTTATCATTTTGACCTTGGACATCATTTTAGTGTCACTTATTATGAATTACATAAAATAGACACCTTATAATATTGACACTCTTTAACTTTTTTTCTTTTAAAATTGACACTCTATAACGTTAACACTTCAATAGTGACGCATTTTAAAAATGATACTTTTTAATTGTGACGCTTTTTAAAATTGATACAGTTAACTGAGACACATTATTTTATATTTTGACACATTTTAAGAGAGAAATTGAAAGAGACGCTTTTAAAAATGGACGCTTAAATAACTAAAACTTTTTACGGGACTTATTTAAAATTGATCCTATTTATAATTAAGGGACTTTTGAAATGGAACCTTCTAAAATTTACTATTTTCTAAAAGGACTCTTTTAAATTTATCTTTTTGAGCTTGCACTTTTTTTCAGTGTTATTTTTTAAGGGAATTATAAAAGAGACACTTTTTAAAAGCGACATATTTAAAATATACACTTTTTACCATTAAGGGACTTTTTAAATTTGAGACCATTAAAAAAATTTTAAATTTATCTTTTTAACCTAGCACTTTATTTCTAAGAGTAACATAAAAGTGACACTTTTTAAAATTGACACTGTTTAACGTTAACCCTTTATACTGACGCTTTTTAAAATAACGCTGTTCAATTGTGACCCCCTTTTAAAATTGATGCAATTAACTGTGACATATATAATTTTATATTATTGACACTTTTTAACAGACAAATTAAAAGAAACGGTTTAATAATTAAATCTTTTAAAAATGACTTATTTAAAATTGTAATTTTTTTTAAATTAAGGGACTTTTTAAAATGGAACCTTTTAAAAATTGACTATTTTCTAAAAGGACTGTTTTAAATTTATCTTTTTGACCTTGGTATTTTTTCAGTGTTACTCTTTAAGAGAATTATTAAAGAGACACAAAATGTTTGAAACAAAATCACAATTAAAAATCCAATTGCTAACTGATTCAGATGTTAGACCATTTAGATGTTTAACGTGCAACAAATAGTTTAAAACGAAATCAGATTTAACACGTCATTTTATTTCTCATTCAGATATAAAAAGCATTTGCTTTTCATTCGGATGTGAAACCATTTGAATGTTCTACTTGCAACAAAATTTTAGAAATAAAATCAGAATTAAAAGAACATTAGCCTACTCATTTGGATGTTAAACAGTTTGAATGTACAACGTGCTACAAATCGTTTAAATTAAAATCACATTTAAAATCCAATTTGCTTACTCATTTAGATGTACGACTATTTGAATGTTCAACGTGCTACAAATCGTTTAAAACTGTATCAGAGTTGAAAAATCATTTTATTACTCGTTTGGGGTAGACAACCGTAGAAACCCCTCTAACCAGGAGCAGGACCCCGGCATCCTTATACACGTAGAGGCCAGCTCAGTGTCGGCCTCGGCAAATGCATCAATCCACGCTCTCACGAACATTTTCAAACACCCGAAGTTATGTTTACTATCCGTCAGATCTGAGTTCCAGTCCTCGTTCCTCTCCCTCTCGGCCATTATAATAATTTGTGCAGCTATTTTTTATAATATTTTGAAATGCTTCCTAAACCTCGTCCTTTGTCTACATGTCAAAAACTGTACTCCACAATTTTCCCCATCCCGCATTTGCCTCCTCTGCCTATCCTGTGCTTCCCGCTGTATATATACCTGTGGTGTATTTTTATTATAATCTTTTATATAATGTTTCTGAAATGTTCATGTATTATATACGAGTATTTTGCTTATTTATTCAATAAAGTAAAGCGGAGCATAGCAGTAAGATGGGGTAGATTAAATGTGGTTTGGTATTGTTGTTGCCGTCTTTAAATGTTAGTCCCGGATGGACCCCTGTCCCCGGACAGGCGCAGGGAATGTACGAGCGAGGCTGACAAAAGGGCGCCGCTACGCCCTATAATAGCTTCGGGTATGTGGAGGGAACTTCTATGTTCCTTTAAAAATATATATATAAAAATACTTGTGACTGGTGTTATAATTATGTATGTTATATTATTTCTGTATTTAAATAAACTTTCAAAATTAACGGAATTTTTTATATCACTTCCTACACCAGCGATCCCTCATTACCACCATCTACAACAAACACACTACACTGTGCATTGAGACGATTCCGTCAGAAAATAATAATCCGCACAACGTGGCACCGGATAGGACCCTTCTGCCTGGTCTGAGAATGCTGTCAAAGTCAAGAGCTCTTCATAAAAAAATCGAGATAATTCACAACCATAAATTTAAAAAAATCTGTCTTTGATGATACTCTACAAATTCTGCATTACATTTAAATAAATAATGCAGCCATTTGATCAACTTTGCTTTAGAATTTATTAAATAAAACGCCATAGATACAACAAAAGAATTTATTAAATAAAACGCCATAGAGACAACAAAACTCCAAATGATTTTGTGTTCAATTAGCAGCAGCCTCTGTGAATCCACAGTCAGCGTCCAGGTCTCCGCTTCATATATCAAGACGGCCTTATACGTGTGTTCTCGACAAATCAACGCCAGATGATGAAAAGACTTTAGTTCTGTAAAATTAGAAAGGACGAATGTGTTTGTTTCATACCCTGTGGTATGGCGGTAATACATATTTTAAATATTCCGCTCTAGAAGTTGCTTGTCAACCTTATTTATGTCAGGCTGCGATATATAGTACGTGTATTTTTACAATAAAAATAACTTCTTCTCAAATTGTTACAATTCCTGTCAACCTTCGGAATCTGTGGCGCTCTTTTATTTTCAAAGGAGCGGACAGTTTCCATAATAATCAAAAACAGTCAATGGTCACGTTCCTCTAATAAACTGGAACGACTACTAGACTTAACTAGCGGGATATACACAAAAGAGCGCTAAAATTGTTCGACGGCTTCAGCCACCAATAAATTACGAAATTTTGAGCAGTCAACGGAATTGCCACGGCTGGGTTACCATTAAAACAATAAATGGACCTGTGAAGGAATGAGTCGCGTCCTCGCTTAAATTATGCTTTCTCTAATATGTCGTCCTGGAAATTTAGCTTCAATTTAATTAATTAAGGAGGATTTACTGTGGAACAATAGCCACCAATGAATCTCACCTAACTTGGTATTTTAGTAATTAATATAGATTACTAATACTTATAGGCCAAGATGAAGTGAAAGTGTATAATTGTTTAAGATAGTTTCTTTTTTCTGTGTCCTGTCAGGTCTCCCCATCGTTGACTATCACCCTTAAGAAGGCCTCCCTGTCCTGGGCAGCTCGGAACAGCTCCTCCACGGTCCTCAGCCCTGTCCACTCTCGGATGTTCCTCAGCCAGCAAACCTGCCTTCTCCCAATACCTCGTCGACCCCCAATCTTACGATAATTTATGATGTTTAATTTGGTTATGCTATGTTTTCCTCGGTCTACGTCGTCTCCGTACTCCATTTACACCATTAACGTATACTTTCTTGAATATTATTTCTCCACCTATACGTTCCATATGTCGAAACCAACGCAGCGATCCTTTCATATTTTTGTTCTTAATAAAATTATTTCTTTTGCTATATATTCCTTTCTTATAACAGCATTTGAAGTTCTGTCGTATATCGTTCCAGCACACCCGGTATATGTGGGTGTAAATGATAACCAATGTATTTGAATTTTAGACAATTTATTCATACAGAAAACGAACTCTTCAATTATAAAATAAAATGACTTACTTACTAAAAGCTTACATCTAATTATTAGCTAGGGGGTGCAATGACACCACGCGGAAGGGGCCCGGGCCGGCTACTAGAGGCTGAAGGCGGGACAGCTTCTGTGTCCTTTCTTCCGGGAAACGGGGACGTCACCAACGCTGGACTGCAGATCGGAGATGAAGACGTCTGCCCATCGCGAAGATCGCAGCGGCATAAGCGGGCAGCAGGGTATGGTGGACTGCAGACGTGAGGATGGCGTCCACACGTAGAGAGCTCGAAGGCTGATGATGGCTCTCGGGGCAGGGAATGGCATCTTCCCGATTCCTTGGCGTTCAGCTGCGGCGAGAAAGGCCATCCACAAGGCCGAGCGTGGCTCCACGCGGCCGCTGAGCGATGCACCAATTTCTTCTTGATGTCCTCTCCCCGGCTATCAGCTAGGCAAGCCGGGGGAAGAGAAGTTCGACCTTCCTGATGATCGGAATCGAAGACCCGTTTCGCTTCGAAAACGACGCGGCTAGCATGATACAGGGAGGGAATCCCGAGCACCCTGGAAGGCTCCTTTGTTATTCAGTATATGTTAAGTTTAAAATCGGAAAGAGATATTTTTTATCCGAATTAGTTTTAAACGGTTTGTAGCACATGATTTTTATATCTGAATGAAATAATTTCTACATCTATCTACCAGTGGCGGTACTCCAATAGAAGCCCATAAGCCGGGCTTGCGTAAGAAATTTTGAATCAAAATCCCCAAATCTAAGTAATCATGCCCCCGCATAAACCAGCAACCTAACAAATCACCTTCTAACAATGTTCCCATCAGACGTAAGAGAAATAGCCACAAGAGCTGAACCCCTTGTAAGCCAGAAGAGGTTTTGATTAAAAAGCCGGGCTTCTAGGCTTCTATGGGAGTACCATCACTGCTATCTACATCTACATCAACATCTAAATCTACATCTAAATAAAATTCAATGTGTGTTATTGTGAAAACCATTTACTCGACAAATAGCTAGCCGATCGAGCTCAAACTTTCAGAATTGATTAACT
Organism: Lepidostoma basale; assembly: GCA_022606425.2. Lineage (NCBI taxonomy): Eukaryota > Metazoa > Arthropoda > Insecta > Trichoptera > Lepidostomatidae > Lepidostoma > Lepidostoma basale. The sequence goes on along the minus strand of JAHDVF020000617.1, from coordinate 11,956 downwards.
GGAATACGGTGGTGGTTATAGGCATGCTACTAATTGAGTTCTAATTACCTTTATAAATTAATAAATTAATTGATAATTTTCGTAGTACAGGCGAATATAGACCTTAATAATCGAGCTCCGAGTCTAATCTTTAGAGGTCATGTTCGCTTGGCATGGTCAGATAGCAAATTAGCCGCTTCGTTTGAACGGAAAAATATACGCACGTAATGTTTTTAACTAATCTGTCAGGCCGTCTCGAATCTATGGAAATTCTTTAATACGCCATCGTTCAAATTGATCGCAGTTCAAATTATTTGTAACTATTCATTTTTCTTATTCATAATATAAATCTTCAGGCGTAATATTTTTTAATTCCGTAATTAATACGTTTCCGTAATAAGTTTTCTATTTTCTTTCCGTCGCGTCGAATCTATGCAAACGCGTGAAGAAAATTGTTTGTTTTAATAAGTGAGTATTTATTTTTCTTATTAATATCTATATTTTAATAGTTGTTTTTTCCGTTGGAATGAATACAGTTTCTTCTGTAATTAACGTAATTATATTACATACTAGCTGACCAATTATATTTCGTTTTACTTACGAACAATGCGGCCATTGTTGCGTCATACTTTATTCTGATTTTAATTAGTTATTTAAAATACAATTAACCATTTTTGGCCATTAAATTATACATTATGCCGGGATTTCAAATATTCAATGATAATTAAATTGCTTTCAGGTTATTTCATTTGCTTTTACTAAGGATGATATCGAAAAGAAAAAAATATTGGACGTCCGGCAAACTTTGTAACAAAAATATGACAATTTAAGAATTCAAACATAAAGATGTTCTTTATACGCATACTTTGGTCAGGGAAATTGTTACATTACCACAGCAACGGTAAGAAAGTTCTAATGATATACAATATCAATTTATTCGTTTTACTTACGTGTCATTTTTAGGTTATGACTTTGGGTATGATTTGACTTATTGCGTAGTGTAATAATTAGTTATTTAATTGGTATAATCTATTTTATTAATGTTATTTTAATGAAAAATTGTCCTGGCTGGGCGAAGCCATATAAGTGCATGTGCATGTTGTATTTCTTTTTTTTCCATTCCACTGAGTACATCCAGCAGCACACATACCCAAATACCCTATGATTTACTTCAGCTGTTTTAGTTTTTCTCTGAAAACAAATGCTGTGATAGGTAAACATTTCCTTACATGCAGCATACGCTGCCTCAGTTGGAAGAATCCAGTAATATTAACCATTTTTGGCCATTAAATTATACATTATGCTGGGATTTAAAATATTAGGTCCTTATATATGAAATTGGCGTTTTGCCGTACTGGCAACTTTGATCTCAAATATCTTCTCTTTGGTTAGGAATTCCAAATTCAAATTTATACAGCTATTTACTCAAGTATTTGTGTTTCGAAAATTATAATTCATTTGTTTTTTCCTCAATTGTTTTTTTTCTTTGCGTCACTCAGTTTACAAAATGGAAAACTTGAAATATCGCGTTATTTACGAGTACGAGTTCCACCGTGGCACCAGTGCTGCAGAAACGGCTCGAAGGATTAATGATGTGTATGGCGACGGTGCCGCAAAAGAAAACACAGTGCGTTTTTGGTTCCAACGTTTTCGTTCTGGAAATTTCAACCTGCAGAACAAGCCCCGTGGACGGCCGGAGACCAAAGTTGATAATGAAGAATTGAAGGCTATTGTGGAAGCGGATCCATCGCAAACCACGTCTGAGTTAGCTGCAGGCTGCGGTGTTATTGATAAAACTGTTTTAATCCACTTGAAGCAAATTGGGAAGGTGAAAAAGTTTGAAAGGTGGGTACCTTACGAATTGAGTGAAGCAAATCAACAAACGTGCGTTGACTGCTGCGTTGCATTACTCAACCGGCACAATAATGAAAGGATTTTGAATCGAATCATTACCTGTGATGAAAAGTGGATCCTGTATGATAATCGGAAGCGCTCATCGCAATGGCTGAACCCTGCCGAACCAGCCAAACCATGCCCCAAGCGAAAATTGACTCCAAAAAAGTTACTTGTGAGCGTTTGGTGGACTAGTGCTGGTGTCGTTCACTACAGCTTTCTTAAATCTGGCCAGACGATTACGGCAGATGTCTATTGTCAGCAACTGCAAACCATGATGGAAAAACTAGCTGCTAAACAACCGAGGCTGGTTAATCGCTCTAGGCCACTGCTGCTTCATGATAACGCTAGACCACACACTGCACAACAGACGGCTACCAAATTAGAAGAGCTTCAATTGGAATGTCTAAGACATCCACCGTACTCTCCGGACCTTGCCCCAACAGATTACTATTTTTTTCGAAATTTGGATAACTTCTTGCAAGGGAAAAAATTCAACTCCGATGGGGCAGTCCAAACCGACTTCAAAGATTTTATTGATTCCCGTCCGAATGGTTTTTTTAGTAAAGGGATCGATGAACTACCTATGAGATGGCAAAAGTGCATAGATAGCAATGGTACATACTTTGATTAAATAAATATATTATATTTAAAAAAAATCAACTTTATGTTCTTCCCATACAAAACGCCAACTTCATATGTTAGGACCTAATATTCAGTGATAATTAAATTTCTTTCAGGTTATTTCATTTGCTTTTACTAAGGATGATATCGAAAAGAAAAAATATTGGACGTCCGGCAAACTCTGTAACAAAAATAAGACAATTAAAGAATTCAAACATAAAGGTGTTCTTTATACGCATACTTTGATCAGGGAAATTGTTATCAGCAACGGTAAGAAAGTTCTAATGATATACAATATAAATGCTTGCGCCTTTGGAAATACTCGATGCTGAATGTATTCGATTGAATGGCAAAAGCGAGGCTCTAAAAGAAGAAAAAGAAACTTGCTCCCACGTTAGTTACAATCATTTTAATATAATTATTTGATTTTTGCAGAGAGCTGCAGGAGTGGCGAATGAGAACTGGCTCATTTTCACAGTACACTAATGGCTACTTTTAGTGTTTTTCATTCATATTTGAAGATTCGACAGATTTTAAATCTCACCTAAAAACCCACCTTTTCAAATATCGCATAAAATATAAACAACGGTTGTCTGATTGCTGTTGTCACAAGCACTTCTCATGACTAAAAACCTTGAGGTGAGCTATTCACGAAAACGGCGCTATACAAAATAGCCTAATTATTATTATTATGCATATAACATGAACTGCCTTTTATATGAAGAAAATCCACATTCATATTTGAAATTTCCTCAGATATTCGATGAAGAATAATCTTCAGCAAACAAGTGAACAACATATGTAATTCATTCATTGTATGGAAATTGAAAATTCGCCTTATGCGCCTCTTCGGTGTCCGCCTTATGGCAATTCTGATATATTTTTTTTTATTACTAGGAAACAAAATCGGACCAAAGTTGCCCATGCAGCGTGTAAAATAACTAATGTTTAAATGGAATGGGATCGGTCATAAAGCAAGGACAACGGATGATAAGATCTTCTGGCCTGGAGTGGCGAAAGAGAAACAGCTACACAAATTCTGGCAGACCACAAGCAAGATGGTCTGATGACATTAAACGAGTGGCAGGAGGTCAATGGCGCAGAGCGGCGAGGGATAGAGAGTTGTGGAAGTCGGGAAGGGAGGCTGATGTAGTATTATCATCTATATTAATATTCCTCGCCAACGGACCCGCAGTGCCGAAATCGCGATTGTAGAAACTTGCTTTATTGGCTCTGATGTGAATTTCATGGACAACAAAATCAAGAGTTTTGTTTCTCTAAATATGAATGTTTTGTGCAAATGTGATATAATATTGCTTATTTGATTATTAAATTTCATATAAAATATTAGAAATATAATTTTTCAATTACATTAGTAACATGTATTCAAGTTTAAAATTCCCAGCGAGTTTGCTTGGATTGAAACATTGTTTTATAGATTTGAACTGAATTAGTATACACACATTTTTGCATCCATACACATGTCATTTAATCAAATAAATAAACTAATTGATGTTGAACTTCAATTGTATTTTTTGAATATATATTGGATTTATTTATATACTCAAATTCAGCAATAGCGAAGCGTTGCCGGGTCAGCTAGTATCTTTATAAATTAAATTTTTATTTTTATTTTTATACGGTTTTTTGTACTTCAACTAATCAATGAGTAAGCTAAGGACAATTGATACGGTTTAATTTTCTTTTGAAAACTAATATTATTTTTAATGTTTTATTTGCACATCTAACGTTCAAATTGCTACACATGCGAATGAGTAATAAAATTACATTATAATGCTTTGATTGTTTTAAACAATTTGTTGGGCATTGAATATTCAAAAAGTCTTACATCTTCATATGAACATGTATTTAAAAAAGTGATTTTAATTTAAGCGGTTTGGTACACGTTAAACATTCATATAGTTTTATCCGAATGATAAAAAAAAATTAAATGTCACTTAAAGATTTAGTTTTAAACGATTTGTTGCACGTTGAACATTTCAATAGTCTTACATCAAATGAGAAAGCAGATGAGATTTTAAAACTGATTTTATTTTAAACGATTGGTAGCACGTTGTAGATTCAAATTGTTTTACAACAGAATGAGAAATAAAATGTGTTTTTAAGTCATATTTAGTTTTAAAGGTTTGTTGCACGTTGAACAATCAAACAGTTTTACATCAGAATGAGTAATTAAATGTTTATTTAAGTTTTTTTTGTTTTAAAGGATTTTTTGCCAGTTGAACAATCAAACAGTTCTACATCAGAATGTGTAATAAAATGTTTTTTAACTCATTTTTAGTTTTAAACGATTTGTTGCACGTTGTACATTCAAATGGTTTTACATCAGAATGAGTAATTAAATGTAATTTTAAGTTTTTTATATTTTTAAAGCATTTGTTGCACGTTGAAAAATCAAATGGTTTTCAATCAGAATGAGTTATAAAATGCTTTTTTAAAATTCCTTTAGTTGTAAAATATTTGTTGCACGTTGAACACCCAAATGGTTTTACATCAGAATGAGTAATTAAATGTGTTTTTAAGCGTTTTTTAGTTTTAAAGGACATGTTGCACATTGAACAATCAAACAGTTTTACATCAGAATGAGTAATAAAATGATTATTTAAGCATGCTTTAGTTTTAAAGGATTTGTTGCACGTTGAACAATCAAACAGTTTTACATCAGAATGAGTAATAAAATGATAATTTAAGCATGCTTTAGTTTTAAAGAATTTGTTGCACGTTGAACAATCAAACAGTTTTACATCTAAATGAGTAATAAAATGATTATTTAAGCTGGATTTAGTTTTAAAGGATTTGTTGCACGTTGAACAATCAAACAGTCTTACATCAGAATGAGTAATAAAATGATTTTTTAAGTTAAGTCATGTTTAGTTTTAAAGGATTTGTTGCACGTTGAACAATCAAACAGTTTTACATCAGAATGAGTAATAAAATGTATTTTTATTTCATATTTAGTTTTAAAGGATTTGTTGCACGTTGAACAATCAAACAGTCTTACATCTGAATGAGTAATATAATGTTTTTTTAATTGATATTTAAGTTTAAAGGATTTGTTGCATTTTGAACAATCAAACAGTTTTACATCAAAATGAGTAGTAAAATGATTTATTAAGTCATATTTAGTTTTAAAGGATTTGTTGCATGTTGAACAATCAAACAGTTTTACATCAGAATGAGTAATAAAATGATTATTTAAGCATGCTTTAGTTTTAAAGGATTTGTTGCACGTTGAACAATCAAACAGTCTTACATCAGAATGAGTAATATAATGTTTTTTTAATTCATATTTAGTTTTATAGGATTTGTTGCATGTTGAACAATCAAACAGTTTTACATCAGAATGAGTAATAAAATGATTTTTTAAGTCATATTTAGTTTTAAAGGATTTGTTGCACGTTGAACAATCAAACAGTCTTACATCTGAATGAGTAATATAATGTTTTTTTAATTGATATTTAAGTTTAAAGGATTTGTTGCATTTTGAACAATCAAACAGTTTTACATCAGAATGAGTAGTAAAATGATTTTTTAAGTCATATTTAGTTTTAAAGGATTTGTTGCATGTTGAACAATCAAACAGTTTTACATCAGAATGAGTAATAAAATGATTATTTAAGCATGCTTTAGTTTTAAAGGATTTGTTGCACGTTGAACAATCAAACAGTCTTACATCAGAATGAGTAATAAAATGATTTTTTAAGTCATATTTAGTTTTAAAGGATTTGTTGCATGTTGAACAATCAAACAGTTTTACATCAAAATGAGTAATAAAATGATTATTTAAGCATGCTTTAGTTTTAAACGATTTGTTGCACGTGGAACATTCAAATGTTCTTACATCCGAATGAGAAAGCAAATGAGATTTTAGTTGTGATTTAAATTTATACGATTTAAAGCAAATTGAACATTCCAATAATTTTAGATCCAAATGAGTAGTACAATGTTTTTTTAACTCTAATTTTGTTTTAAACCGTTCGCTACAGGTTAAACATTTAAATGGCTTTACGTCTGAATGATTAGGCCAATTACTATGTAATTCTACCTGTATTTCGAACGGTTTGGTTTCAGACACTTGTAATTCTTCTGGATCTTGCTTCACAATACTGTATGACACATCTTTATCTAAAGCGAACGTGTCGTCGCGTACACAATTGTTTTCGCCATCCGGAAACTTAATCTTAACATTATTGGGGTCCATCGAATCATTTTCTATATCTTCGTTATTCACATGACCCTCTTTAAAATCGGTTTCATTACTGAGAGACTCAACCTTGACAATTGTGATATTCATCGAACTCGTTTCTAGATTTAGTCGCTCCGAAATGTAATCGTCGTCTCTGTTGACTTCCCAGGTAGCCGGTTCAGGCTCAGACTTAACACGAGGCAATAACACACCCTCCGATTGTTCCGAACTCTCCCTCTCGGTGCTCCCAGATAAATAGTCTTCCATCCTTCTAGATTCAGTTGCGGTACTGGACGTCACTGAACACGCAAACACAGCAAACTAGTTACACGAAATGAAATGTTCTAGGTCGATATTGACTTGCGGAGCTGCAGATACCGGGCCGGAAACGGTTTAATTTATAATAAGATGATTCGAATGTACCGCGACAGATGTCAAACTATCGGCTCGCAAACAGCAACTGACAGATTCCCGATTTCAGAGAGATCACATCCATAGACAGTTTATGCGTTTTTCCATAGACAAAATTCCATACATCAATTCTTCTTCGATGGCCCTACAGCCCATATCGAGCCTTAGCCTCCAGTATTCTTCGCCTCCAACTCCTCCTGTCCTCCGCTTCGACCCTCCAATCTGACACTCTTAACAATCTTGTTCCATCTCTCCCAACTTCATCCTCCCATCGCAGCCTTGGTCGTCCAATTGGTCTTCTACCACCTGGGTGCCACTCCAGCAATCTTTTTGGGGTTCGCGATGACGGCATCCTCTGCACGTGACCGGCCCATCTCAGTCTATTCAGTCTGACCTGTGTGGGGAGACTGGGAGCTTTGTAAATAGTGTACAGCTCGTCATTACCTCGTCATTACCCTCCTTGGCTGCTGTCTCTAAAGGCTCAAATACTTCGTGTATGGCTGCTAGGGATCTTCCTACAATGTTAAGGTCGTCTGCATATCCTATGATCTGGCTGCTATGAAAGTATGTGTTGGGATTCGTGTTAAGGTGGTAAGTTTTCCTTATGGCATATTCCAAACTCAGGTTAAAAAGTGTTGGGGCTAAACCATCACCTTGTTTGAGGCCCTGTGATACCATGAATTCATCTGTGAGCTCTCCTCCTATCTTGACTCTACATTTTGTATTATCCATGGTTGCTTTTACCAGTCTTACTAACTTCGTAGGGATTTTGAAGTTCAAGAGTACATCATACAGTTTCTCTCTACTGATACTATCATAAGCCTGTTTGAAGTCAATGAACAGCTGATATACATCGACGTCAAATTCCCAGCATTTTGCTAGGATCTGCCTTGCTGTGAACAATTGATCACTTGTTGATCTGTTCCTCCTGAACCCAGCCCGGTACTCTCCGATGATGTTTTCTGCAAAGTGTTCCATTCTGTTTTTAAGTATTGTGGTAAAGATTTTGTATGATGTACTCAAAAGTGAGATGCCTCTGTGATTCTCGCATTTCAGCTTGTCTCCCTTTTTGTGGATTGAACATATACTCATCTGCCAATCTTCGAGGATATGTTCTAGGTTCCATATTTTTGTTATAATTGTGTGAATCAACTTATGGAGATGATCATTTCCATATTTTAGTAGCTCAGATGGTATATTATCCACTCCTGGTGCTTTATTGTTTTTTAATTTCCTAATTACAAATTTCACTTCTGTGATTGTGGGAGGATTTACGTCGTAATCATTTTCTGTGGGTACCTCGGTTATTTCATTTTCGGAACTTGTGTTTGGGTTAAGTAGATGTTGGAAGTATTGCTTCCATCTGTCTTTGATCTTCTCTGAATCCGCTATGATGTCTCCCGCAGCGTCCCTACATAAGCTTGTATTTGGTTTGAACCCCTTCTTAAAAACGTTGACTGCTCTATAGGCTTCTCTTGTGTTGTTTTCAACAAAGTCCTGTTCCATTTTCAGCAATATATTATTCATGTATGCTCTTTTTTTGGTTTTCAGTATTTTGTTGGTCTCCCTTCTGGCTTCTTCGTAAGCCTGTCTCTTGAGTATTGTACTTTGCTCTATGTATATTTTTCGAAGTTTATTTTTGATTTCTATTTTGTCCTTGCATTCAGTGACAGTGTGACAATCACACTGCCATCGCCGGGAATCGAACCCAGGACCTTCGGCATGGAAGTCAGAGATCGTAACCACTCTGCCACGAAGGTCGTCTTGGTCGTCAGGTTTCTTGAGATATCGCTTGGTCTAATTCGTTTGGGAGATGTTCTTTGAGAGCATTGTGGTATCTCTCTAGACCTTCGGGTGTTTTGAGTGCATCAGTATTGAATTTCATTACATCCTGTTGTCTTGTCGTTTTGTAATTTGAGATGCGACTCCTATATGTTGCTACTACCATGTAATGGTCTGAATCACAATTTGCACCTCTGTATGTTCTCACGTTCATGATATTTGAGGCCCCTCTTTTTTCTATTAATAAGTGATCGATTTGGTTATGGTGTCTGCCATTTGGAGAGGTCCACGTCCACTTGTATATGTCTTTCCTAGGTAACTGTGTGGATGATATGACCATATTCCTGGACCCAGCAAAATCTATGACTCGGAACCCATTGTTATTACTATCCACATGTAGGCTGTGTCTTCCTGTAATATGTTGGTGTGCTGTGTCTCGACCTATTTTCGCATTGAAATCACCTATAACAATTTTTATATCGTTCGAGGGTATTGAGTCAAAAACATGTTCCAATTTATGATAAAAAGTGTCCTTAATTGTATCATCCTTATCTTCAGTCTCTGCATGCACGTTTATCATTGAAACGTTAAAGAATCTGGTTTTAATACGGAGAACACATATTCGCTCGTTTATAGGTCTGAAACCAATAATACCGTTTTTCACATTTTCGTCCACGATGTGCAACAAACAGTTTAAAACGAAATCTAATTTAAAAAGCCATTTGCTTATTGATTCTGATATAAAACTTTTTGAATGTTCAACATGCAATAAACGGTTTAAAACAAAATTATGTTTAAAAAAACATTTCCTTGTTCATTCTGATGTAAAATCATTTAAATGTTTTACGTGCAACAAACTGTTTAAAAGAAAATCACAATTAGAATACCATTATCTTTCTCATTCAGATATTAAGTCATTTAAATGCTCAATGTGCAATAAACAGTTTAAAGCGAAATCAGATTTAAAAAGCCATTTGCTTATTCATTTTGATGTAAAATCATTCAAATGCTTAACGTGCAAAAAACAGTTTAAAAGAAAATCACATTTAAAAAACCATTTGCCTATTCATTCTGATGTTAAACTTTTGAATGTGCTATTTGCAACAAACGGTTTAAAAGAAAGCCAAACTTAAAAATACACTTGCTTAGTCATTCGATGTGAAATTTCAACGTGCGTGTTAATCATTTAAAATAAAATATTTGCAAAACTAGATGTTAACCATTTCTACATGGAAGAAACCATATAAAACAAGTTCAGCATTTGAAAGTCGTATTCCCTGGTTCAGGTGTAAAACAATTTAGATGTCCTATGTGCTGAAAACGGATTGTAGTTGATTCAATATTTGCTCATCCACTGGGAAGGAAAACCATTTGTGTGTCGGACGTGTTCAAATGAATGTTATGTTTAAAAAAAAATCACCCGCGTATTGACAGTGAAAATAGACTGGTAGTGTCTGGGGTGTAGAGGACCACATCGTGGCTACCGAAGTGTGGGGTTTTCGATGGCTGTTTTATGTCAACTTGTGTATAAGATTATAATAGAACTTGTGTTTTATGCTATTTTAATTGTAGTATCTCCCTACTTTCTCTAAAGTGACTGACAATAATACATTTTTGCCTATTGTCACTTTCGAAACACTAGTCTGTTGTTGTTAAGCCTTTGAAGGAGTGTAAACTTTGGAAATAAATGTATACCAATATCTGCTTTTTCCTTTCGTACCTCCTTTATATCCCGCTTTATAGTAAATCATCATCCCGGAGATAAAAATTGCAATGGATAAAGGAATTTCATTCTTTCTATATTGAAGACCTAATAAATGAGCAATATGTTCCTTGTAAAAGTGTATTTGTTATCTTGTATATACAGATATGTTAGCTGCCACCTTCCATAATATGAATAATTTAAGATGTACTTTGTAAGGAAGTTCTTATTGAAATATCTTCTTTCGCAGGGTAAGTTTTTCATAATTGGGTGTTGACATAATATTACACATATTAATGATTTGCCCATTGCCCCCCAAGACATTGAAATGCCCCCCGGTGAGGCTTACGCACCACACTGGGAAGCACTGCTCTAGAGGGACCTTGTTCGAGGTTATAAGAACTAGATTTTGTAGATAAATTAGATTTCCTTGTTAATTTCACAAAATTCCATCCATCACAGATTAATAAAAGAGAAAACAGAGCTGCAGGAGATGCAAGTGTGGTGGTAGATAGTGTAGTGTAACCTGTAGTGGAGACGGATGGGAGAGGGAAATATACATATCTGAATGTATAGCCCGTACATGCGGGTATACGTGTACACTGCTGTGCAAGTCTTGCACCAACCATCACGCTGTTTCGCTGGAAGAGTGGGCAGAGAGAGTGGACTGCCACACAACACTACTCTCACACACTTATCTCAATTTCTACACATACACACACAGCGAGTTATACACGCATGTCGATTTTTTCTTCTATATTCCATATGTCCAAACGAATGCGGTGATCGTTTCATAATACTTTATTCTTCTCTATATTCTTTACTGACAATTTCATTCAGCGTTTGAAAATCTCTGCGGGTATGAACATGAACTACTCCAAAACAAAGATGATATGTGCTTCAGAGCGCCCACAACCAGTGACGTCGGAGGGAAGGATCATTGAAATAGTTGATGCGTATGTATATCTGGGACACATGGTCAAGCTGGGCGGAGACAACCAAGAAGCTGAGAACAAACGTAGGCGGGGTCTTGCGTGGGCTGCTGTCCCATATCCTTAAGTCCAAAAGATTCGCGAACCAACTGAAGAAACATTTTACTGTTGGTTCGTTGTACTTTTGTTTAACTCCGCTTAATGGGTGGTTACCAATTCTGGCATTCAAGTGGCCCAGTTATTTGGTATTTGGTCTTGGGCCGGTAAATCGTCCGAGAGTTGTTGCAGTCTATTGTAGAAGTCTTCCGTCTGTTCTTTGGGTTTTATAATATCTGGTGCCTGTGTCGATATTATATGAACAGTATTCTTTCGGAATTTTAAAGTGGTCTTCGGAAGTCTTTCATTAATGTATGCTATGTCGTCTAT
>JAHDVF020000616.1:0-42859 GCA_022606425.2 Lepidostoma basale | reverse complement strand
GCTCTCGTCGCGAAATGCAAATGTTAAATAAATATTACAAATTAATACAGGGTGAACACAAAAGGGACAATAAAATGAACGGATGAAAGCGGAACATTAATCAATTGGCGGTGATAAAACCACACTCGAGGGATTCATTAACATACTGAAATCATAGTAAACTATACGATGTACAGTTGGCGCATCTCGCGTATTGTGGGATATGCATTAAAATATTTATCGATTGTTGAGGTTTTTGTTTTGTAAAACTGTATTATAATTATTATAATATTATAATAAACCCGAATGTTTAATGTTTTACTTGATTTAATTATTATAATTACTTATATAAATAGCAGTTACAAATTTGTTTCGCCTTGCGAGGGCATTTTCAAACTCTCAGACTTAGAGTTTGAAAATGCCCTCGCAAAGCGAAGCAAATTTGTAACTGCTATTTATATAAGTAATTATATTAATTAAATCGAGTAAAACCATTAAACATTCGCGTTTATTATTATAATAATTGAAATATTTATCGATTTATTTACTATACATGGTGAAGTTTAAGGTATTAATTAGTATTTTAATTCGAGTATGTATTAAAAATGCAATTGTTTTTTTTGGGTTTACATTGAATCAATGTTACATTTGCGTTTTTAACACCCACTCGTATTAAAATCGAGTTTCACTAAATTAAAATCACAACATTCAAAGAGTAATACTTATTTTTTTTTTTAGTTTCAATCTAAGTCTATTAAAATCTTAGTTGGTTCTTACGATGCCACATGGGTCTATATAAGGTTCCCACCACCACCCGAGACTGTTATAGGACGCAGCGACGCCCTTTCGTCAGTCTCGCTGCACTATCTAGGCCTGTTCCTTGTCCATCCAGGACTTACGTTAATTTAATTTAGCCTTTTCTTGTCATCAATCAAAAGGGTGACAGACCACATTTAATCTATTCTTTTAACCTTATATATCTCCCGCGCGGCCTCACATCTCTTTATTATGAAATAAAATCAGAAGTAAATATTATATAAAGCACACCTTAAATTAGTAAAAATAAAAAAAAAACAACACATTAAAATGATATAAAACACACATTAATTCACAATACACAATAGGACAAATATATAACAAACTAAATTTTAAAACAAGAAGAAGATGGTGTATGAGAGAGGCGGGAAGATGTTAAGTAAGAATGAATAAATTGGGATGGGATGGATAGAGGACAGGTTTTAGAAAGAGCAGAAATTAATTAAAAAAAACAGTATTTATAAAAGACACATTATAAACAGAAAAGTATATCAGAACACACCCACCAAGGGGCAGTGTAGACTTCCGGTCAAATACAAGGCAATGAACAGGAGCCAGTGGCAACATCCATGAGCAGCAACTCAGGGGCGCAGAAACAGAAAACAAAACTAAAATGCACAAAACTATTGTAACAATCATAGCGAACATACTATTCATAATTATCACAATAATTATAATAGCAATATTACCATAATAATAACATAACCAAAGACAAAGATAATAATAATCATTTATTTATAACTATCAAAGTAATCATAATAGCAATAATAACACAACCAAAAACAAAGACAATTTTAACAAATAATGCCAAATAAATTATAGAAACAACAACACGGCACGAGAAGACATAGGGGAGTAAATAAATTACACATCCATTTCACTAAAAAGTTTTGTCCACGCACGAATAAAAGTACGAAGGCAACTGAAATTTTTATCGCTACTTGTTAAGTCACTATTCCAAATTGGTCGATGATCCACTGTCACATTCTCAATCATGATATCTCTATCACTCTGCAAGAGACAGCACTCCCAGAGGATATGGTGGGCCGTCTGGGGCCCCCCGCCGCACACACACTCCGGGTCCGGCGCCAGACTAAGATCATGGAGCCTGGCACGGAAATTGCCGTGCCCCGAAAGCATCTGCACAACGTGATGGTCCAATCGCAGCCACTCACTACCCATCCTCCCAGTCACAGAGGGGAAGAAGGAGTAAGTCCACCTTCCTCTAGGAGAGATGTTCCATCTTTCCTGCCATGCCGACAGAGAAACCTCTCTTAAGCCCCTGCACAGGGCGGTGAAACCATCCTCATCGGAGTTAAATGTAATACCCAGATGGGTCACACTCTCACCCCGCTTAAGGCGCCTCTTAGCAACGGCCTCAAGCACTTCCAGGTCGGCAGGAAGAACTCCCCCTATAACTGGAAGCGCCACTGAGGCCGCAGTCCTGTAAGCACCGGTCAGTGCAAGAAGAGGTATGCGTTGGCCTCTAAGCAGCGCCGAGGATACCGTCCGAGTAACCAGACGTCCCGACCACACTCTTGCCGCGTATGTGATTCTTGACACATACACGGCTTGGTATAGTAGACGAGCCGCTGGCGTTCGAAGGCCCCAGGACGCAGTACTCAAACGCCGGACCTGCATAAACAAATTCGCAGACCTCTCCGACACAGCCTTGACGTGCCCAAGGAAAGAGAGCGACACATCGACCTGAACACCAAGATATCGAAGTGAATTCTCAAACTTGATGCTAGATTCATTCATCCGTATGACCGGGTTCCTGTTACGATTTAGGTTCCCACGGAGAAGCATGCCGGACGTCTTGGCAGGGGAAAAGGAAAGTTTATTGTCAATTCCCCAATTAGCTATCATATGCAGACAAGAATTTGAGATATTCTCAATCTCACGTCTGCTTCTGCCGGCCACCAGAAGCAGAGCATCATCTGCATAGGCAACAATGGTTGAAATTCCCGGGAGAGGCAAGAGTAAGAGATCATCAAAAAGGATGTTCCACAGGGTTGGGCCAAGGACCGAACCCTGAGGACATCCCATCGTCGAAACCCTCTCAACTCGAGTCTCCCCATGAGATATCTCAACTCTCCTACCGCAGAAGTAATCTGAAATAATAAGGAACAATTCTTTTGGGCAACCGCGATCCTTCAGTTTCTTGAGAATCATCAGCCACCACGCATTGTCAAAAGCACCCTTGATGTCCAGGAATACTCCAAGGGCATATTTGTACTCTTTATTTACAGAATCATTCACCCAGTCCAGAGAGTACCTAATTGCATCCTCCGTAGAACAGCCTCTCGTGAAGCCAAATTGGCGGGGGCACGGAGGAGTCAATAGGACATCGAGCCTGTTGCGTATCAGCCTCTCCAACACCTTACCCATGACAGGCAGGAGCGTGATAGGCCGATACGCACCAGGATCAGTACGTGATTTGTCTCCAGACTTGGGAATGACCCTGATGGTACCTCTCTTCCAGTCTGTGGGGAAGACGCCTCTTCTCAAGCAAGACTGCATGACGAGAAGCATCTCCTCCTTAGCATATACCCAGACAGCTTTCACAATCATACCAGTAATCTTGTCCACCCCGGGTGCCTTATTTGAACCAAGGTTGCGAACGATGACCCCCAGTTCAGCTAAGGTGACTGCCGCAACAATTTTATCATTCTCCTGTGGAGGAGGAACACGACACGTAGCTCGAACCAGTTCGTGCGAAGAATTTTCAAAACTATTTGTCTCTAAGGGAGATAGCTTGTCCAGAAGCACCGACAGCGTCTCCGAGAGATTAGAAGTCTCCTGGCCGTCGCCAGTGATTATGGTGGAGAAGTAATCACCCTCCAGAGACCTCGCCTTCCCGATTACACTGCAGATTGTCCAGGGATCCGAGTTTCCCACCTCAGTGACCCATTTCCGCCAAGAGGTAGTCTTGGCCAGCCTGAGGGTCTTAGAGTATGCATTTCTGGCAGAACGGAGTCCGTCCAGGAGAGCTCCCTCTCTCGTGGGAGAAAGTCCGCCCTTCCTGGCCTCTCCGGCCCGTCTGTATGCACTTCTATAAGCTCTTTTGGCTTCTGTACAGTCTGAGTTCCACCAGACTGATCGGACGCGCCGACCAGGCTTAGTGCGACCCAGGGCTGTATCAGCCGATCTGACTACCGCTCGGCTGAAATGGTTCCCTAACTCATCAGGATTTTCAACGGCGACCACCCTAACCTCACTCAGCTCGTCTCTCAGGGTATCGCGGAATCGGTCCCAGTCAGCGTCAGCTGTCCGGAATCGCCACTGACCCCGTTCTGTCTGTCTCACCGCGCCCCCGACCGAAAAGGTGATGAGACGATGATCGCTAGGAACATCGCACTCATGCACTGTCCAGTCGAAGACACAGGGGGACAGCAGACTCGAGCAGAGCGTGACGTCAATACGACTCTCCCCACAAGGTCCGGCGAAAGTAGGGAGCTTCCCTGGTTGGTTGAGAACGTGTAGGCCTGAAGAGACCACAAATTCCTCAACCTGTTCAGTTCGCTCCCTACTTCCATGGTTCCTCGTGGTCTCAAACCAAAGCGGAGAATGCGCATTGAAGTCACCACCAATTAAAACTGGTCGATCACCAGCCCTCTCCAGAATTCTCTGTAGAGCGCTGATATACGGCCCAGCAGGGTCACCATACTTGAAGTAAACGGAGACAATGATGATTTCCTTACCTCCGATCACAACAGTAGCACAGACGACATCCTCACTAGAGAGGCCCTCCAACAGGAGAGGGCGTATTGCCGGGTTGACAATAACAATCCCCGCTCTGGGGGAGGAGCCTCTCTCAAGGACAAAACTGGGGTCATCAAATCCGCGTGTTCTGCCTCCCCAAGTATACTGCTCCTGGATCAAAACCAAATCAAGCTTCTTTTCATGAGTCACACGCGACAACAGGAGAGTTGCAGCGCGCGATCGTCCTAAATTTACCTGCCCCAGTTTGGTGTGCGGTCTAGCAGCCATAGTCGGTATTTCTTACCACCGACTGTATGGCCGCCAGATACGCTGGGCAGTTCTGATCACCCGTGGAATGACTCGCCGGCTTGCGGAAGTGCGTGCAGGTGGCACACTTTCTGGGACTGTCCTTGTTCGGACAGTCCTTCTCTTGATGGCCCTTGACGGCGCACCCGCGGCAGGTGTCCTCTTTCTGTGGGCACCGTCCAACCATATGGCCGTATAGGTGGCACTTATAGCAGCGCACGGCGCCCACAAAATCGCGGCATCTGCACGCACTCCAGCCCATATATATGTACCCGGTCGCAATAAAGGCGACCCTGGCCACTGGATTAACCGTAAAAACACCGTTCGTTTTATCTCCACCCTTCTTACCAAACGTGGAGACCCTCTTGAATGATCTTATGAAATCTTCTTCACTAAGGGAAGAAGGGGAGCACTGGCCGGCCAGGTTTGTCTCAAAAATTTCTTTGGCCAGGGCCTCGTCCTTGATCGCAACCGGGACATCATAGACAACGATCTTCGGCAGTTTTCCTTTCGGAATAACCACACTAAGACCGTTGTCTCTAAGCCTATCGCTGAGGGCGTTCAGTTTTTGAACGCCCTCATTGGAGGTAGTCTCAACCAGGAGGCCGGCACCCCGAACGTTCCTGGTGCGGACTGGCTGGAAGCCGTCCTCTCTCGGGTTGACGGCCTTCATGAGAGCCGCTTTGGTGCCCTCCGAGGTCGCCCCCTCCGGTACCGTGGGGTACACCAACACCGCCGGCCTGACCTTCCCCACACTCTTCTTTATTTCGTCGACAGTTCTCCCCCTGGAGGGGAGAGGGGGGGCAGTCGACGCTGGTGCCACTGTAGTCAGGCGAAGCGCTGGTACAGGGAGCGAGGCTGACGTCACTCCGGCATACGTCCTGTCGGTGTGCGACAAGGGAGGGTTCCCCGGCGGTAGGGCCGGTTCGCTGCCCTGTCGCCCGAAAGTGACAAGGAATTCCTCCCTGATCGCAGCACGGACGACGTCCCCAACACTGCTAAGCGTGCTGTTGTTGTCGTTGTTGTTGTTGCTGCTGCCACTGATTCCCACTCTTCCTCTGAGCTCCAAGAGCTCAGCACTCTGAGCGGTGAGGGCGACATCACGCTCCCTGATGATACTCATCAGCGTTCTCGTGCCCTCGCGCACGTCCTCCTGGTGCGCGGCGACACGACCCTTTTGTTCTAGGTTCAGCCTGTTTGATCCTGTGGTCGTGATCACCGTGATGCCACTTAGAGCCTCCAGGATGGATGCTCTGGCAGCGTCTCCCGCACCGGGGGCGGCGGCCGCCACCGCACTCGTACCAGTCGTACATGGAGTGGCTCCAGCAGCAGCCGGAGAAGCAACCTGTGAAGCAGACTGTGAAGCAGCCGGTGAGGAAGGGGCTGCGCTTCCACCGCCACTCGATCCCTTTCCGGCTCTCTTCGTCCTCTTCTTGACAGAGGAGGAAGACGACGACTTGTGGGGCGCTGGTGCAAAAGACACTCCACTCGAGGGTGAAGGACCACCCGCACCAGCACCACCGGCATCATCAGCATCATCACTTGGGGCGGCGTCCACAGCCGCGGTTATAGTCGCAGTGGTCGAGACTGCAACCACGTCACTCCTCCCCGCAACCCCTCCCCTTCTCATCTTGGGAAAAAAAAAAAAAAAAAAAAAGAAGAAGAGGACGACAGGCGGGTTGACACCGATGTATCACTAACTAACTAACTAAATAATAATTTCGGTAAGAACTTTCGGTAAGAACTTTTGGTAAGAACGTTCGCGAGAAATTTTTAAACAGTTCCAAATTTCTTTGTTTTAGTTTGACACTTGTAAATTTGTAAAAAATTTCTTCACATACGATTTAATTTAATAAATATTGGACCAAAATCATCGAAATTTAAACACTTGCACCAAAAAAACATCATCTCCCACGTGGCAGACGGCTAAATACATTAACAACACAACAAAAAAAACATTTATTATAACATCAGTTTAAACGAACACTCGCGTGCCTCGCGGCTCGCGGCCGCTCGACGAAAATTTTAGAAATCTTTAAAAAACACACATTTTATTAATTTTTAACACCAAATCACAAAAATATCGATACAAAAACACATAAAGTTGAAGATTATCATCAAATCACCAAGTTTAAATAATAAAAACACAATAAAATACACCAACTGCAACAGGAGCTCTTTAATGACGTCTACACTGTACGAATTGACCGGAAGTATCCACATGGGTCACATGGGTCACGGAAGCCACATGGGTCTATTCAATGTGGTAGTTTCCCGTTGAATTCTACATTTTTGTGTACAACAGGTTATTTGAATTACTAGCTAACTAACTAACCATCACGCCGTCCCTCCGGAGGAGTAGGCAGAAAGAATGGAACGCCACATTGTTCTGTCCTGACATACTTCTCTCGATTCCTCTACATTCATACATCTTGTCATGCACGCACGTTGATTTCTCCGACTCCTCACATGACCGATATTTATTATTTGATTGATTTGATCGTGCCACGTTTTCCTCTTTCATCTAATATTCTTTGATTTTTTATTTAAGTTCAGACAGATTTCGGCAGCTCTTATGGCCCGAATTATGCAACCGAAAAATGACAGCGAGCCCAGACGGGAACGAAACTGGTTGGTTCGTTAAAACAAATAAAGTGGTATAAAACAAAATATAAAGGTTTTTTAAATAATTTTTAATATTCGTATTGCTACAACACAAATTAAGTGCTTCATACCCATGAACAAATTATTCACTTAATAATAAATTTATAGGAAAAATACTACATTGCAGTTTTTAATATCAGTTCTTAACTTGTCACGAGTGTACCGCGTTGCTTAGTTCTAATAATCCATTATTTATACGGATGAATCTCGAATATGATGTTATGTGCCGTAAGTGATTGTGGCGGGGACGAGGCGCTTCTGTCCCCGCGCCGCGAACGGCGAATCAAGGGGAGACGATGGGTAACAAAATACATGCGGACGGTTGGTTTTTCAAAGGAACCTTAAAACAAAAATACGCAATATTTATCACAAACTAATCAAACTATCAATACCACAATGCCTCAAGACTTAAGTCTTCAACCAGTGCGTCTTGCCAGTCATACCATACGGAGCCGAGACGTGGACACTGACTAAAGGTCTAGTCTACAGATTCAAGGTCTCCCAACGCGCCATGGAAAGAGCCATTCTTAAAATAACCTTGAGGAACAGATTAAGAAACGAATTTATTCGACAGCAAACCAAGGTGACTGAGGTGGCTATGAGGATGGGCGGGCTGAAGTGGCGATGAGCTGGCCACATCTGTCGGAGAACCGACTGGCGATGGGGGAAACGGGTTCTGGAGTGAAGACCGCGTATAGGATTCCGCAGAGTTGGACGTCCCCCTGCCCGCTGGACCGACAATCTGAAGAGGATTGCTGGACATGGATGAATGAGAGCGGCAATGTATAGAGGGCGGTGGCGTGCTTTGGGAGAGGCCTACGTTCAGCAGTGAATGGCAGACGGCTGACATAAGAATCAAACTAGAAATCAGAAAGCGAATACTATAAAAATAAGTAAAAAAAAGATTATCCTTGGAATACTAGATAAATCCAAATCTACAAAATCTGCGTTCAACCTATAATTACATATGGAATTGAGACCAGGGCTGACACCATCAGAACAAAAAGTCTCATTAAAATCACATAAATGAAGACTTTCCGATCCATGAAAGGAACCACACTTCGAGACAGAATGAGAAATTTCAAAATAATGAAGATATACGATGCCGAAGATGTTTTGCGATAGAGAAGAACGAGAAGACGTTACTGGAGAGACAATATGGAGGGAGCGTGTTCTTGAAGAGTGATCCTTGAATTGGCAAATAACGTACCAACAGACAATCGACCTTCAGGAAGACCACTGGAAAGATGACGAGACAGCTGGACATATACATCACAGGAACAGGCTCCGAGAAATAACAGAAATAATTCCTATATAAAGTAGAAGAAATATAAGAATGTAACAACAAGTATGAATAAGCATCAACCGGCTATTAATATTTTCCACAGATAATAAGGATTTTATTCTAATAATTAATGTTTTTAATTGAAATTTCTTGGTAGAATTTCATTTTAAATAATGAAAATAAAAATAAATGATACAAAATTTCTTTATTTTTATGTATTTAGTGTGTACCACCAGAAGATGGCAGCAAGCTGCCGAAACCGCTCGAACATAAACACAAGCGGAAGCACACTAAATACATAATAATAAAGAAATTTTGTATAAATTTCTTTTTGTTTTCATTATTTTATTCTAATTCATTGTTTATTAATAATTGAGAGAGATAATGAGTCACAGAGAAGGTGTAAGGATACACGGGCAAAAGATAGACATGATAAGGTTTGCTGACGATATTGCTATGGTTGCTGAAAGTGAGGAGGAACTGCAGGAGGCCTTAGATACTTTGCAAGACATTCTTCAAGATAGCTACAACATGAAGATAAATAAGGACAAAACAAAGCTGCTGACTGTAGGCCGAACGCAACATCAGATGAGAGTAGTGATGTCAGGAGTTCCACTAAAGAACACCAAGGAGTTTGTCTACCTCGGGAGCAAAATAACATGGGACGGTCGGTCTAAGAGCGAGGTCGACAGCCGTATACATCAGGCTAGGCTTGCATTTAATAAAAGGTCGAAAATAATAGAGTCAAATAATATAGACCTAAAACTGAGAATACTCCTCATCAAGACCTATGTATGGAGTGTCTTGATGTACGGCTGCGAGACATGGTGCCTATCCGAAAGGGATAAGCGGAGACTAGAGGCTTTTGAGATGTGGTCCTATAGAAGACTCTTTGGAATTTCCTGGAGAGACCACATCACGAATGAGGAAGTTCTTCAAGGAATCGAAGGAGGAAGGCACCTGCTCAGGACCTTGTCCGAAAGGCGTGCAAGATGGATCGGCCATGTAATACGTCAAGAAGGTCTCTTGCATGCCATAATTGAGGGTATGATCGAGGGGACAAACTCTAGGGGACGCCCACGCCGAGAGTACCTGGAGGACCTGTTGGTGGACGTGCGCTGCTCATCATATGCAGATTTCAAAAGAGCCGCACAAGACAGGGAAAAATGGAAGAGAATAATGGAGGAAATTGCTGCAAACCAATCCCAGGATTGAAACCAGAGAAGAAGATGATAATGGGTAAATAACGATAATAAAGATGTAAAAGTTAAGGTCATTGGGTACAGGCAATATATACAAGCTTGCTGATAAGATCAGCAGTTGCCTTCATAATATTTTAAAGAGCTCTGAACATAGCATAATACGACAGGAAAAATCCTGGAATATGTCATTATTAGTATTGCAATTGAATGAGTAATACAATTGTAATCTCGCGTGAAAAACGTGCCTTAAGGGTGGGTGCGCTATGATTAATGACTTACGTAATGATGGCACAACATGGTAGTACCGGCAATATGTTTTGTGTATCTCTCCCGGTGACATTTTGTCAGTAATAGATATATGTATTCTTCGTGGGGTGTTTTTCAGGGAAACATTGTGTTTCACTTTTCAATTTTACATTTTTACGTTGTGAATACGTACTTTGCGAACAGAGAGAAAATAAGGAACGAGGTAATAACCCTACAAATCGTGAAATATCATTGTTGCCAGTTTAACTATTATGAGGAGTAGATATGTAAAAAAGTTACAAAATGAATTCTTTGTTTTTCCTATTATAATATGTATTATTTATTGTTTCTTGAACAATGATGTTAATCTCTATATTAAATATTTAATACGAATAAAAACGTCTGTTTTCTAGAAGTTTTATTTTATTTTATGTGAATGACATGTTTCGCTTGTCTAAAGCATTTTCAAATGTATCACATCCGATAAATCATAAGTCATAAGACAAATGTCTAGACAGGCGAAACATGTCATTTTCAAAAACTAGATTGTAATATAACTTATGGAACAGAGACGTTTTCATTCCAGCAAGAGCTGATTATTTCACCGAATGTGCTTTCTGCATTGCGGCTCTGTTGGCAAAGAGTAATCTCTCTGTTGATATTAAGTATGAGACTAGCGACATTAGATTTATGAAACGCCTGAAGACTGCACTGTTTGGTCAGTCTATTTCTATATCAGTCTATTTCATAAATAACATTTCTAGGTATCCGAGTTTGTAATATCATGTTAGTGTTTGATACGGGACAGCGCAAATAAAACCATTACTAGTACGATAAATGAGATCACTAAGAAGAATGTGCGAGAAAACGTTGTATGATAGAATACCGAACGATGAAATAAGAAAGAAATGTAAGGCAGATGACTGCATCATGAGTAAAATTAAAAAAGGATCCCTGAGATGGTTTGGACATATGGAACGAATGGATGAGAGTAGAATGGTTAAAAAGTTGTACACAAGCAGCGTGAGTGGGAAAAGAAGCCGAGGACGACCGAGGAAAACATGGCATGACCAAATCAATCAATTACTAAAAGGCGGCCACATTCGAAGTCGGAATAATCGACGTGCGTGCATGGTACGATGTATGAATGTAGAGGAAGCCCGAGAGGTATGCTAGGACAGGCTATTGTGGCGATCCATCCTCTCTGCCTACCCCTCCGGGGAAATGGCGTGATGGTTAGTTAGTTAGTTAGTTTATTATACGAGTACATTACAATGGCTAATATGTGATACCCTATAACGTTTAATGGACTAAACACTGCCAAAAAGAGATCATTCTGGAAAGCAGAGAGCAATCTCTTAGGTGATTTCGAAATTTTTTGAAAACATGTATTTTATTTATTGTTTCTTGAACAATAATGTAAAACTCCATATTAAACAATTAATACGAATGAAAACGTTAGTTTTCGAGAAGTTTTATTATATTTTATGGGAATGACATGTTTCGCCCTTCTAAGGTGACGAATGTGACGAGATTTCAGCTCGTTGCTGTGTTGTATTTTATATGTATTTTACATGTATTTTGCTTATCACCAACGCTACCTACGTAGGATCCTAAAAGTGAAATGGCAGGACAAACGGACAAATGACAGCATACTTCCTGAGTTCAATATGACAAGTATTGAGGCTATCATTATCCAAAAACAACTGCACTGAGCTGGTCACGTCGTCAGAATGCCTGAGGCAAGACTCCCAAGAAAGATTATGTACTCTCAGCTTACCCAAGGAAAACGCTCACACGGTGGTCAGAGGAAGCGCTTTAGGGACTTCCTTAAAGGAAACCTACAAAAGACTGGCATCGACTGTGATTGCTGGGAAAAGACTGCAGAGGACAGACCTAGGTGGAGAACAGCAGTACATAAAGGCACACAAGACTCTGAAGCACAGCGCAGAGACAACGCCGCTGAGAGGAGGAGGAGGAGAAAGGAGAGACCACTGGGAGACGGTGACGGCACCACTACAGGCGCCTTCCCCTGCCCCAGATGCCCCAAAATATGTGGGTCCAGGATCGGGCTCTTCAGTCACATGCGGACCCACAACCGTGAAGGACAGTGTTCCTCGGACACGAGAGACAGCCGATGATGATGATAATGTAGGTACAAGTATTTAGGTATCTACTTGCTTTATGTCATAATACCGCATATACTCGTAAATCCTGCGTATCAATGAACTATTATCCCCATTAGATAGAACAGAGCTCACAAAAAAGCCAATTGAAAAGCAATTATCAGGTAGCATTGAGTTCTCAACGATGGAATTCCAATGAGATAAATCGCATTTTACCTCGCGTATAGGCACTTATCCCATAAATCTATTACCTACCCTGTACATGGGAGAATCATGTTTTACATCGCTTGTATTCAGGGTCTTTTTAGGAATTATTCGGCCTCTTTTTAAATGAATTAATAATAATTACTTTCTAATTATTATTAATTTTAGATAAACTTAAGGCGTTAACACCGGATAATAACGATATTTTTATGAATTAAAACACTGTTTTTTTTCCACTTTTCAGTTTATTTTTCTCGACATGTTTCGAAGGCTTTACATCTTGCGCTTCGGGAGAACGATATAAACTATTTTAAATTCTATTCTCTAAAGTTTCTATTGTTCTCCCGATGATGAAGGTGTAAAACCTTCGAATCATGTCGAGAAAAATAAACTTAAAAGTGGAAAAAACAGTGTTTTAATTCATAAAAAAATTAACTCATTATTAACATTTTGATCGCCGTGTTTCAATAAACTATCAATATCTTATAATTTTACTTTGATATGCTACAAAGAAATAAAACAAAATTATGGTGCGCTTTTTTTTTTACTAGATTATGCTATTATTTTCTTCCATCCAATAAAGCATGTCCAATAAAGCAATAAAGCCAATAAAGCATGTTTCTATGATCGTGCTTTCAGCGTTGCGGGTCCGTTGGCGTGGAATAGCCTCCATGTTAGTAATAAGTATGAGGATAGTGACGTTAAATTTAAGAAACATCTGAAGACTGCACTGTTCGGTCAGTCATTTCCTAGTGCGCCCTTGGAGTAATTGATTTTACAAAACGGCGCACTTAAAATACAAATCATCATAATAATAAATAAATAAATACGTGACTTTTGCCAACAAAGCTTCGACGGTATTAAATTGTCTCAAGGAGACCATATGGATGAATAAGTATATGAGATGTGACAGTAAGTAATATACAAAACCTGCGTGAAGGAGTCATACAGCGTGCGTCAGAATATACAAAGCCCTATACTGCATTGCGATCAGAGCGGATACCACAAGAACGAAGCCTAAAGTGCGGGTGTCAGAGATGCGGACGCTGAGAACAATAGAAGGAAAGACTTTTCGATATAGTGTAAAGAACACGAGTATCCGCGAAATCTTTAACATCGTAAGATGGGACAGACTACGCAGAAGATACTAGTATGCGCACATGTAGAGGATGAATCCCTCCAGAAACCCACACGTTGTGGCGCATCAGATTCCCGTTGGCTACCCGGAAGACCACCAAAGAGATGGAGGGGTAGCTGGGAGTCAACATTCCAAAAGAGGCCAGACTACAGCAACAACAACAACAACAACAACAAACCATAACGCCGTTTCCCCGCAGGGCTAGGTAGAGAGAATGGATCGCCACACTACTCTATCCTGACATACTCTCTAGATTCCTCCACATTCATACAGCGAGTCATACACGCACGTCGATTCTTCCGGCTTCTGACACGATCAAGCTTCTGATATGGCCAGACTACAGGAACAGACTAAAGGTCTAAAAGGAGAAGAAGAAGAAGACTTTTGCCATCGTCGGTGTAACCTGATATAGCACAAAATGAAGTAGAAAAATAAAAATAAATAGAATATTTAACATTTTTGGTTTAGGGATTAAAACTGATCCTGACCTGTAAATGCCAGTCGAGGTTTGCAGTGCCACCTCAACCCTTTACCCTTTACGTATTATTAGCGAACAGGCCGCCCCCGCCCCTCCCCGGTTGGTATTTTAATCTAATTTATTGCCCGCCACTGCTCCCCGGCCCGCCCCGGTGCGAGTTCCCGTCAATTATGGACTAGAGTAGGTCCATTTGAATTTTTATGCGTTCTATTATTGCGGGATTGTTTTATTTTCGAAACAAAATTTGAGAACCAGCGCGTTTAGACCCAGGGTCAATAATAAACCATATTTTATATGGAGTGTACAAGTTCTTGTGCCAATTCTTATGTACGGAAGTGAAACATGGAACTGTCGAATGAAGGATGAAAGTAGAATAAATGCAGTTGTAATTAAATATAATATTAAGTTAAGACAATTAATTTAAGACAAATGTATATGAGAGTGTCAAATGCAAATATAAGTGAATGTGCTGCGAATGAAAGTGTTATAAAAAAATAATAAAAGGGTCGCTAAGATGGTTTGGACATGTGGAAATAATGAATAAAGAATGAATGGTAAAAAAGTATATGTTATTATTATTATTATTATCATTATTATTTTGTTGAATCGCTCTTTATATCATGATAGCATGAGCCAAATCGACGTAAAGGGTATTTTTATAGCTGTCATAGTGATTCTCGTGACATGTGATAGGTAGCCAATCTATCGCCATTTTATTGTCACGTGAATTCTACTCGTATACCAGACCAAAGACAGTGTGACAATCATATTGCCCTCGCCGGGAATCGAACCCGGAACCTTCGGGGTGGCAGTCAATGCACTTACTATACATGTTAAAGACATAAATGGAACTAGAAATAGAGGAAGACCGAGGAAAGCGTGACACGATCAAATAAATCGAATATTGAATGACGAACACGTGGGGAGTCAGAGAAATTGACGCGCGTGCATGACACGATGTATGAACGTGAAGGAATCGAGAGATATATGTCAGAAAAGAAAAGTGTGGCAGTCCATTCTTTCGGCCTACCCCTTTGGGGAGACGGCGTGATGGTTAGTTAGTTAGTTAGTTAGTTATATATAATATAATATATTGTTATTTTCAACAGCTAGATTTTCCTCTGACTCCTCACATGGCCGAGGAAGGATGTTAAATTAGTTTTTTTTTTTTTAGATTTTCCTGTGTAGAATATACGAATTTAAAAATACGCTTCGCTACTTCCTTGATTTCCCTTCCAATCTCCCGGGAGACTTGTTGTTTGGACTACTTTATCGTACATTTACCATTATTAATTTCTTTCGGTTTGTCTCCACTCCAATCCGCCATCGTGTAAATTCGAGAGAAGTTGAGTAATTATTTATTCGCGGCTACCGTTAAAACTCGAAAGTTTAATTTAAAAGTAGACTTTTTCCGCATGTTAAGCCGCTCCCGCATTATTTGTGCGGAGCATTGTCGAGCGGCGGTCGGGAACTGAATTTTAATTGGACATTATTCCGAGGAACACTTTGTAAGGAAACAACATTTACTTTGATACGTATTAACAGTTTAACACTACAGCCAACCTGTAAAATACTCTGCCATTTAACTAAGCCAGACTTCATTACATAAACTCACCAACATTCTTGCATGTTTGAGTTCATAGTACATAACGCGCGCTTAATAGTGAACTGACCGATTTGGCTTAGGTCATAATTGAGTTAACATTAGACGGAGGCTTGTGTTAACGCTATCCATCTATTTTTCACAATGTTAACGCTATGCATTCGTACATAAGATAATCGTTCACAATGTTAACGCTATCCATTCTTACGTGTTTTTCGACTGTTTTTGTTAAAACACCCACTCATGTCGGATTGAGCAAAACTTGATTTTTTGAGTTAAGCCAGTGTTCTATTAAGCATGCGATAAGTATACAGGCACATAAGACAAATCTAAATATTTTTATGCTCCTTATACTCGTACTCGTACTCACGGGCAATGGGCATTATTATTATTATTATTATTATTATTATTATTATTATGAAGCATGTAACTGGCAAAAGAAGGATGAAAGTAGAATAAATACAGTAGAAATCAGATCACTTAGATGAATGTGTGGATACTCTGTGTATGATAGAGTGTCGAACGAAAATATAAGTGTTAACGTGAAAGGCAAAAGGCTGTAGGTGGATTTCTGACTTAGAATTACACCTTTGGACAAGCATTGGGTTCACACTAGGTATACCTTCAATCCAAAAGCTGCCATTTACATATGTCCAAAATGCTACAATGACGAAGATTAATTGTCTTATTTTTTTTTTAATATCTTTTGTTGATATTTTTAACTGTATTATTAGATAATTGCTTCTTTTTAATAATTATAATACAAAAAAAACCTATCCAAAAAAGTTAAAATGGCAGTGCACAATGGTGTTCTTGTACCGACCCTTATGTATGGAAGCGAAACATGGAACTGGCAAATGAAGGATGAAGAAGAATAAATGCAGTAGAAATGAGATCTCTTAGACAAATGTGTGGATACTCTGTGTATGATAGAGTGTCGAATGAAAATTTAAGAAGTAAATGCGGTGCGAATGATGGTTTTATGAACAGAATAATGAAAGGATCGTTTAGATGGTTTGGACATATGAAAAGAATGAATGAAGAAATAATGGTGAAATAAAATTATAAGATAACGTGGTAAATGGAACTAGAAATAGAGGAAGACCGAGGAAAACGTGGCACGATCAAATAAATCAAATATTGAATTTCGGCCACTTGAGGAGCCAGAGACATCGACGTACGTGCATCACACGATGTAAGAATGTTGAATAAGGGAGAGAAATATGTCAGGGAAGAAAAGTGTGGCAGTCCATTATTTCTGCCTACCCCTTCGGGGAGACGGCGTGATGGTTAGTTAGTTAGTTTATTATTATTATGTAGTATGATTGTATCTCCTATGGGTGAAAAGAGGAAGCGAGGCAGAACTAGAGTCACCTAAAGAAGTACCTTACAGGACGAGGTTAAAGCAGCAGGCCTCAATTGGGATGATGTAAGGCATCAGGGGTGCGATAGAGTTGGGTAGAGAAGGTTCCTTGAGGACCTATGCACCACAAAGATGTGACAGGACAAGAAGAATAAGAATTAGATAACATAGTATTTAAACATACACGTATGCAAGTATGTAATGATTCTACGTAAAGTTGAAGGTGTATAAGGCAGCGGTACATCCAGCCATGACTCACAGTTCGAAGTATTAGCATATGAAAACAACAGGAAGATAAACTACAAAGCGCCAAAATAAGGATGCTTAGATGGACGAGCAGAGTTACGTTGCTCGACCACATCAGAAACATCCACATTCAGGGCAAAGTGAGGCCAATCTCAGATTAACTTGAATATGTCTGAGATAGTATGTCCACGTCATGCAGCGCTCTGTCGACCAAGTTATAAGGAAGGTGATGGAAACGGACCAGCGACCCAGAAGACTTGGTAGGTTTAAGATGACATGGATGGGACTTATTCAAAAGAACATTAAAAGAAACTGGATCCCACCAGACGTCACCCAGTACAGAGAGTCTTTGAGACACTGTACGAGAATAAACCCCAAGTAAATGGACAAGACTGGAAATAAGAAGCGGAAGAAGACATACAAGAGTGTTATTATATATTACAATATAGATATTTTCAAAATATATAAATCTTCAGGAGCAATCAAGACCCTGTACGCATCTAGACCGACTGGAGTAAGACCTCTAGGAAGGCTTAGACAGCGCCTTATGGACAATGTTCTGGCTGACCTGGCTAGGTTGGGCGAATCGGACTGCTGGGAGCAAAAAACGCAGAATCGAGGAGCTTGGCGGAAAATCATCAAGGAAGCTAAAACTCTTCAAGAGTTGTATGAACATAAGAAGTAAGTATATATCTTCAGTCTGTAGTAACTTAACGCTTAATTTTATCTTCGGTCTCGCATACTACTCCAGTATTTACTATCTTCTGATATATCTGCCCTGCGGATTAATATTTGTTATTAATATTTACAATCTTTTTGTTTCCTAGCCATTTTGAGTATTCTTACTACATTCGTTTAGTATATTCAAACCAACTACGTGATCCTTTCACCATTTTACTAAAGTTTTTACATTCCTACTTCATATCTTCGTTCGCTATTCTATCACTTATAATATCCAAAAATAGCGAATAGATTAAATTTACGATATTTAACATTCGCACACAAGGGTTGGCACTAGTACTCTAGTAAAATATAGTTGTAACTTCCATATTTTTTTTAAATTACGGATATACTATAAAAATTAATAACAGTAGCCCAATTCGAAAACATCCAATGAAAGTAGTCAAATCATCTCGATCCAATTATATTTAATTTTATTTTGACTGTCAATTTCTTAAAATTCTCAAAAAGGCATAAGAAGATGGGCGGCTCCAGTAAAAAGGGAGAGTTTGTTCGGTAAGTGGCTTGAAAAGGCAGCTTTCAGTCGTGCAAAGCTCCGTGATTATGCTGCCGGTTAGTACGCCTTGTTGCTTGTTAAAGCTTGTTGCAAAACAAATTGGCACCCCCTGAGAGCTATGGAGTAGAATTCTAGAAGACGCAAAGACCTGGGGTGAGACGTAGCGTTTGCCATATTCATTATATTAATTTATGATTGGAAATATTATTCCATCGGTTTTAAATAACATTTTAAAAATTTCCATTTTTAATGCCAAGTTAAGCTAAATTTATCTGTTCCTTATTTGTCAAGTTGCATGACTACAATTCATTCAAATACAAATTTAATGAGATGAAGTCTTTTCAATTTTCTTGAAAGAATATATTTATTTTTAAATAGTTTTGGCCGAAACACTATGATACATTAACATTTTAAACTGTTAATGAATAAACTTTGTTTTTTGAATCACAATTGTATTTTATTTTACGCGACAGCTGTTGATGATGTCAACATAGGTTGATGAAACAGCTGTCGCGTAAAATAAAATACAATTGTGATACAAAAAACAAAGATCCTTATTTGTCAAGTTGCATGACTACAATTCATTCTAATACAAACTTAATGAGATGAAGTGTTTTCGATTTTCTTGAAAGAATACATTTATTTTTAAATAGTCCATTGTTTTGCCCGAAACACTATGATACCTTAACATTTTAAACTGTTAATGAATAAACTTTGTTTTTTTTTATCATAATCGTATTTTATATAACAGTAGAAAGGCTGCATATGAATTAGTTTTCCGATTTTGTATCTTGGATACATCCTCATCGATCTATATTTTGAAGATAGTTGTTACAGTATCCATTTTTGTGATATTTATCGTTATCAATAGATATTGAATTTTGTTTGTTATTGAATATCCGATATTTTGGAATGAATGTATTTAAAAAAATTCTCGTTTATTATATGAATTTTGCAATTCCTTTTATGAAATTATAATATCTCTAATTAATTTTACATAGAATATATTTTTGATTTGTAGCAATGTCGAAGAGCGATTTTATGAATGGCTTATCGATTTAATTTTGAGCGTACGTACTCTTCAAATAGTATTGTACTTATATATTGTTTCTTGAACAATGATGTAAAACTTCATATTAAATAATCAATACGAATGAAAGCGTCAGTTTTCTAGAAGTTTTATTATATTTTATGGGAATGACATGTTTCGCCCTTCTAAGTGACATTTGATAATGCTTTAGAAGGGCGATACATGTCATTCCCATAAAATATAATAAAACTTCTAGAATACTGACGTTTTCATTCGTATTAATTAGTATTGAACTTAGTAATTTTTCACAAACTTAAGGTGTTAACACTGTGGTATTCCATAATGACGAAAATTCATAAAAAAATACGTTGTTGTACTTATTGTTGCAACCGCTCATAGGATGACATATAATGAAGAAATGAAAAATAAAGGTTAACCTTAGATTTTTTTTGATAATAAAATGAACCGAATATTTTACAGAGCTCTGGTACTGTTTCACGCTTAACTCTTGTGTAGTGGAAATTTTTTTGCAGATTGAGAGATGTGTCAGAATGGCAGTCACATCATATTGGCGAAGCGGCTCAACTCACGTAGAAATCTTACGCACTTTCTGAAATGAGGGGCGAAAAGCACAACATGCAGTCGTAAAATAATATTAAAAGGAGCGCTTTGTCGCCGTACTTACACAAGTTCTAAGTTTACTGGTGACTTTGCCGAGAAGTTCTCCGTATCGACAAAGTAACTTTTCATGCTCGTTCGTGGCATTCAAAATCGTCGGATAAAAACCTTTTTTTCGTGAGGCGAGAGAAAAGTTTCAATTAAGAAATTGTGAGTGAGAAGTTTTCGCTTAAACACGTTTTCCATTGCCCAATTCGATTCGTGGATCACGTTTTTCTTTACACAATGGATTTCGTTGTTACAATACAGTTTTGGGTTGGCAACTCTGGAGATGTCGAATCTCGCGACAATTAGTCATTTTTCTCACAACACACAATAAATGTAACAAGGGCCTAGTTAACTAGTTCGCGAAGTTTTTTTGTTTGTATTGTTATTCGTTGTTTCATTTCACTCCATTAAAGAAATACTACTTAATATGGATTCCATAACTTTTCTTGTTCCAAATTAATAATTAAAATAGCGATTAAGGGTGCGTAAGTGCCTGTTGCTGTGGGCTCTCATAGCAACTTTGATTATTCTTAGAAAAATAATTTATTACGCTTGTATTCATTTTAGTATATTATTATATCACGTACTGTGAATGTAGCTATAGTTATTAGATGTACTCATTGTTCCGGGTTAATAGAAGAGAAAGGAAATTTGACACCTCAAACAGATACGAATCAGATAGAGAAAATAAAATATTTTCTGTAAGGCATCTACAAAGAATGGTCGTGAGTGAAAAAAAATCTCACGCAGTCTTTGGTCTGATAGAATTCACGTGACAATAAAAATGGCGATAGACTAGCTACCTATCACATGTCATGAGAATTAATTAGTGAAATAATGTATACAGTAATTGGGTTCAAACAACCCGTTGTATGCAAAAAATGTGGAAATTAGGAAACTACCACATTAAAAATAGGGAAAATTGTATGTAGTATATACATCTAATTAATTAAAAAAAAACGGTGGATACGTGGAACATAAATTAAATAGACAATATGTGCACCATCTAAAATGAACATTTTCTGTTAAATTATTTTTATTTTGTTATTTTATTTTATATCATTGTATTTTATATTATTTGTTTTACATTTATTTTGTGGCTGTTCGACGATCGAATTGTGCGCGAGAGATGCCTATTGGTGGCGATGAGGTTCGCAACCCATCACACCGTGTCTCCCGCGGGGCGAAAAGAGAAGGATGGAGTGCCGCATCGGTTAAAGTGTGACAGTCCATTCTTTCTGCCTACCCTTTCGGGGAGACCGCGTGATGGTTAGTTAGTTAGTTAGTTACCACATTAAAAAGTTACATATGGCATCTCAAGAACCAGCTCAAGAGGGATTTGAATCATTCATGCAGATGACCGTTTAATCTATAAATGGTGCGATTTTGACGAGATAGATAAAACAAGGGTTGATACTGTGCGATGTATAGACCGAATTTCAGAATGGATGGCCGAGAATAAACTTAAAATAAATCCCACAAAAATAGGACTTATATGTGTGTCCTCTTCTTGGCGACAACATCTTCTAGATTCTGACTCTTTGAAAATAAGATGGAGAGAAATATCTCATTCAAAGAGTTTAAAGTTTCTATGTGTTCATTAAGATGGCAATCTGTCTTATGACTCGCACATACCAGGGCTTGTTAAGTCTGGTTTCTTCTAACTGAGACAGCTAAAGTGATATTGTGTAGCTAGAACCCTCGTAGTATCGGTGAAGCTAGAACCCTCGTAAATTTTTTTGTAGTTTCACGTTTAAATTATTGCAACGGAATGTACGCTAGATTGCCAAATAATTAATTAAGCAGAATAAAAAGCGTATTCAATGCTGCTGCCCGATTGATAATGGGGCAACAAAAATACTGTAATATCAAGCCGCTCCTGAAGGACCTTCACTGGCTTGAAATCCGAAAGCGAATAAAATATAAATTGTGTTTAACAGTGTTTAAGGCTCGACACCAGAGAGCGCCAGCGTATATATCGGACCTCTGCGTGAAACCCATGCCAACGGAAAGGCAACGTTCACTCCGATCAATAGTACCTAACAAATGCAAACAACATAACAATTCCAGTCAGAGCTAATAAAGCAAGTTTCTATGATCGTGCTTTCAGCGTTGCGGGTCCGTTGGCGTGTAATGGCCTCCTTGTTAGTATTAAGTATGAGGATAGTGACGTTAAATTTAAGTAACTTCTAAAGACTGCACTGTTTGGTCAGTCATTTCCTAGTGCGCCCTTGGAGTAATTGATTTTACAAAACGGCGCACTTAAAATACAAGTCATCAGAATAATAATAATAGTAATAATAATAATAATAACGATTTTAGACTTTGCTGCAAATCAATCGCTAGATTGAAACTACGGTATAAGAGAAGCAAACCGCGGTCGATAGAAAAATTATAAATGAGTATAAAATTAATTAAGAATTCGTGTTACAGTTCTGCCCTGCTTCACCATGATGAGCAAGTCTGTGTTTTGGCTGCACTCCCATTGTATTTACTTTTCAAAACTTTACCCATTCTTTTGTTGACTGTTGATTGCTTTGATATAGAGTCAGGCCCTTTGTCCCTCGTGTGTCAGGAGCAGAATACGAGAAGTGCATTGCATCCACGCGGTGCAGGTTGCACGCCCCGCTCTGTGAAACCCTACACCTGTTATGTTCCATGTAGAAAATGATCCGATCGATATTATTTAGTATTCACTGTTAAAGAACATGAAAACGTACAATACAATTTTTACTAACTAACTAACTAACCATCACGCTGTCTCCCCGAAGGGGTAGGCAGAAAGAATGGAATGCCACACTTTCCTTTCCTGACATATTTCTCTGGATTCCTCAACATTCATACATCGTGTCATGCACGCGCGTCGATTTCTCTGACTCCTCACATGGCCGACATTCAATATTTGATTTATTTGATCGTTCTTTGCTCAGTTCGGTGGCACAGTGCAGTCATCTTGGAAAATGCACTCTGAAATATAAGACTTCGTGCATTTCAATTGGTGGTAATAAAACTCTCATGTCACGTTTTCCTCGGTCTTCCCCTATTTCTGGTTCCATTTACATCGTTAACATATAAATTTTTTACCATTCTTTCTTCATTCATTTTTTCCGTATGTCCAAACCATCTTAATAATCCTTTCATTGTTTTGTTCATAACACCATCATTCGCACCGCATTCACTTCTTATATTTTCATTCGACACTCTATCATACACAGAGTTTCCACACATTCGTCTAAGAGATCTCATTTCTACTGCATTTATTCTACTTTCATCCGTAAGGGTCGGTAGAAGAACCCCATTTTGCACTGCCATTCTAGCTTTTTTGGATAGGTTTTTGTTTGCGATGATAACTTTAAGTGCACCATTCAATTTGTTGCCTGCCCCAACCCTTCTTTCAATATCCCTCTCCACTCACCCATCTCTTGTAAACATACTACCTAAATATATTTTCAAGGCCCTCACAAGAAAAGTTGTCTCCACAGAGAGCAGACCCAAGATAGAACGTTCTCGAGAAATCATGTTTGGAGGGTCGACCCTACATATGGTAAAGTGGGAAATGGCAAAGAGAAAGAAGTCTTATCCACGAAAAATCAAATCTTATCTAAAACAACGGTTGTCTGTTACCTTGAGCAATATGTCAATGACACATTTTTTAACTCTGATAAATCGAATAGTTAAAAAAAATATATTTAAAAGTACATACATATTTTAAAGTAGACGAGAAAATTCACATTTCGGTATTTTTACACTACTTAAATTACATTAACTTCGTTAACTACATTAACAGCGTTAAAACAGTGGATTTCCATAGTTATAAGGTTTCTTTAATATGACAAATGGAAAATCAAACTGATGGTTTTTGAAAGAGATAAGCAAATGATAAATTGTGACAAGGATAAACGAGGAGAACCTAGATCGGGCTACTTAATTTATGTATTTGAGCAGAATGTTCACAGATGATTGCCGAGTGGAAAGAAGGGTTTGGTGTGGGTAACAAAGAAATGAATGAAGTGATCAATGAAAGTAAAAATAGCCGTTCACAATGTAGTTCTGGTTCCAAAACTTACTTATTGAAGCGAATCACGGAACTGGCTAAAAAAAGGATTAGACCAGAATAAATGTGGTAGAGTTGAAATCCCTTAGACGTAGGAGGGATGATTGATGAAACGATTTCATAAAAAGATTTCCTATATTAATTTTAACATATACCATTTATTTCAATGATAAATATTTTCTGATTATTACTGTTAAAATTTAAAACACTGTTATAATATCACAATTTTCTTTTTATTCACTTAGAGTTATCGCGACAGCTGTTTCGCCAACCGATGTTGGCATCATCAGGTGTTACAATAAACTAAACTTACAAATGAAATTTTTCATTTGCAACTTTAGTTTATTGTAACACCTGATGATGCTTACATCGGTTGGTGAAACAGCTGTCGCGACACTTTCAGTGAATAAAAAGAAATTGTGATATTAAATAAGTGTTTTAAATTTTAACAGTATCTAATAATGTTGTAGTATCATAGTATTTCGGTCAAAACAATGGACTATTTCCTGTTCAAGTAAGTAAATTACATTCGAGTTTGTATACATACTTTGGTATTTTCCTTCATCGGTACCATAATTATTTGAAGTATTAAAAGCCCAGACCTATCATTACTGTCTTTCTGCCAGACTTTGACAACAAAATCAATAGTTAGTTGTTATTATATGCCAGCAATCCTCATCGAACATTCCGATTTATTGACAGATGTTAGCAACAATGCGTTCTATTCTCCCGAAAGCTTTCCCGTTATTATTATTGAAGAGTGGGCGTTGTTTGAAATGCCAGTTTGACAAGTGTGTAAAAACAAAGAAAACTAACACACAATGGTTTTATATACTTTCGTTTGCTGCAAAAACGCCTGTCAATAAAACAATCACATAAAAGAGCTAGATAAAGAGAAAATAGAGAACAAAATCGATTTCATGTTTTTTTTCGCAAAACAAATTTAAAAAAAAACACTCATGATATTCAAAAGTGTACAAACAACAACAACACCAAACCATCACGCCGTTTCCCGCAGGGAAAGGCAGAGAAAATGGACCGCCACACTACTCTATCCTGACATACCTCTCTAGCTTCCTCCACATTCATACAGCGAGTCATACACGCACGTCGATTTCTTCCGGCTTCTGACATGACCAACCTTTAAAATTTTATTAATTGGGTCATGCCATGTTTTCCTCGGTCTACCTCTACTCCGGACTCCATTTACATCGTTAACGTATACTTTTCTTCACCCATGCGCTCCATATGTCCGAACCAACGCAGTGATCCTTTCATAATTTTATTCATAATACCTTCTTCCGCTCTACATTATTTTCTTATATCAGCATTTGAGATTCTGTCGTATATCGTTCTACCACACATACGTCTTAGGGACCTCATATCTACCGCATTTATTCTGCTTTCATCCTTCTTCTGCCAGTTCCATGCTTCGCTTCCATACATTAGTGATGGGACCAGAACTCCATTGTGAACGGCCGATTTCGCTTTCATTGATAAATTCTTGTTTCCAATAACTATTCTTAAAGCTCCATTCACTTTGTTACCCGCACCAACCCTTCTTTCGACGTCACTATCCGTTCGGCCAGCTGCTGTGAATATGCTACCTAAATACACAAATTCCCTCACCTGTTCCAAGTTCTCTTCGTTCACACTTATATTACAAACTGTCATTTGCTCTTCCCTTTCAAAAAGCATCACCTTTGACTTTCAGACATTCATCATTAAATCATTTGACTTGCATACCTCATACATTCTCGACACCAAGACTTGTAATTCGTCCATTAACATTATTGATTTTCGTTTTCATCTTTGAAGATAAAATATTAGATTAAAGACACAAGTCAATATTTAAGACAATACCAACCCTTGTTCCAACAATCAGCTTGACGAGCATGGAGACTGAGCAGCATAACATGAGACAAAGATCGTAAAGACTACATCATGTCACGGTGTCAGGTTGTCAATAATTCTTCTCCCCGAAATCCGATGTGATGCTCTGTCCATTGTCATCCGAAATAATCCCTGCCCTGAAACAATGGAAGTAATCAATCAAATTGAGAAAATATTACGCTATTCATCCCAATGACAGATGTAAGGGTAATATTTTATAACGACTATTATAAAACACATCGTAAATGCAGATAAAAAACTACGTACCTAAATATATTTGAAAAATAATTTTATTGTCATATAAATATATTTCTATATTTTCGTATGAAGCACTTTATTTGTGATGTGTAGTTATTAAATATAACATTAATACGCTATTAATTTGTACTCTGATGATACATCAAACCGTGCTCTTTTTATTGATTCGTATTTAAATAATGACCACAGTTTTGGTTAGAAAAGTGGAAATTAAACATATTTTTCTTATGCAAAATTTAAGCATGGCCTTGTAAACAAATGTCTTGGTTCTGAAAAACCGGAAAAATCTTTCGTATAGCTGAGGAAAAAGTCTATTTTTCCTCTTTAAAATGACAAAAAATTTGCGTGGTTTGACAAGTGTAGTATTAATAACTATTATACACATTTGATAATTACTTCAGCAAAGCGAAATATGTTCTTCTTCTTCGGCGTTACAACCCTTGGTGGGTCTTACCTCCAAGAAACATCTCCATCCCGTGTTGTCTCTGGCCGCCACCTCCCAGTCTTGCTGCTTCATGACCCAACAGTCTGCTACGGCATGATCCAACCATCGCAGTCTCGGCCTGCAATACGTTATTCTTATGTAATAAAATAAAATGTCTAGAAAATAGACATTTTCATTCATATTCATTAACTATTATTTCATTGTATAATGACTATTGCCCCTAATCATTTTTAATTAAGAAATCGTACTTCGCCGATTTCAAATTAAAATCTTTATTATGTGTATTCTTTTCGTCCGTTCATTTTAAATATAATCAAATCATAATAAGTTTTAATAAATAATGAACAAATCAAAAACCAAAGGAAAACCGGGCAATTTATTTTGTCTCTAAAACTACTAAAGAAAGAATATACAAACAATAGAATCAAATCAAAAAAATATTAAACGAAGGCTACGTGAGATGTCGAAGAAATCAACGTGCATGCACGACACGATATATGAATGTTGAGAAAGCGAGAGACGTATGTCAGGAAACAAGAGTGTGACGATCCATTTTTTTGCATACCCTTTCGAGTAGACTTCGCGATGGTTAGTTAGTTTATGATGTTTAAAATTATATAATTAATACGAATGAAAACGTCAGTATTCTAGAAGTTTTATTATATTTTATGGGAATGACATGTTTCGCCCTTCTAAGGCATTATCAAATGTCTATAATTATTTAGACATTTGATAATGCCTTAGAAGGACGTAAATTAAAATTACGAAGTTTAAAATTATAATTTTGTCCTTTTGTGGTGAAATTTATTGATAATTGCCACAATAATAAACGACTTTTATAATCGTGTCGTTTTATTTGACTGTTACTACGCTATGCATTGTGTGAATAACTTTTGTCACCAATTTCACAAAGGCCAAAAACGCATTTTTTGTTAAACCCGAAAACTGACCAAACAACTTGTAAACAAGCCATTGAAAAAATGCTTTCATTTACAACAAAACGAAACAACAGATAGTCACAAACACTTTGAAATAAGAACAAGGGCATTGTGGTCCTCGGTGTGGCCACCAGCCCAGCGCCCTGCCTAATGAACGCCGCACTGCCATATATTACCCGTGACAAAACAAAGCGTTGGAGATGGTATCTAGTATAAGGGAACCTTCGCGTCGTCTTCATCACGCGGTGACAAAAAATGACATTATGAAGACAAAAGACATCCACGGCCGAAGAAGCCATTACGTCCTGGAGACTGCATCTGGATCTCTGGGCCCCCGCTGTTTTGGGTAACCCAGATAACTAAAGTCCTCGTATAATATCGTCCTGTATCATCTGTTTCCGAAACGATTTCTTTCAGGGGTGTTACTGCATTTAAAATAAATTGTGCACTCAAAGTAATTACCGCAAATATAAATATATCGACTGAAGCAAAGATGGCAGAGCACAATGGAATTCTAGCGCCGAACCTTATGTATGGAAATGAAGCTTGGAGTTGGTAGAAGAAGGATGAAAGTAGAATAAATGCCGTAGAAATGAGGTCACTAAGAAGGATTTTCGGAAAAACAATGTGTGATAGAATATCTAATGATGAAGTAAGAAAGGAATGTAAAGCGGATGAATGCGTTATAAATAAAATTAAAAAAGGGTCACTAAGATGGTTTGGACATATGGAACGAATGGATGAGAAAGGAATGGTTAAAAAGATATATACAAGTAGTGTGAATGGAAAAAGAAGTCGAGGAAGGAAAAGGAAGACATGGCATGACCAAATTAATCGTAATTATTATATTAATACTGAAAGGCGGTCATATTCGAAGCAGGAACAATCGATGAGCGTCACAATGTGTGAATGTAGAAGAGGCGAGAGAGTTATATCTTTCATATTCGTGAAAGTACGTAGAAGACTCTTGACTTTGGAGAGTATCTTGTTCCTAATGTCGAACCATCTCTCATGCGTTCCTGGTATTATATATTTTTTATGTTTTACCTGTTCTCAATAGATGCCTTAAACTATAATTGTTGTTTGTAATATCTTTTGAGAAAATAAACTGATTTGATTTGATGATGTCAGGATAGAACAGTTTGGCGGAACATCCTCTCTGCCTACCCCTCCGGGGAAATGGCGTGATGGTTAATCAGTTAGTTAGCTATGTTTAAATCGATTAGCACAACATCTTCAATAATAAAAAATATTTCTGAAAAAAATATTTGTTCGTTACAAACTTCAGGGCTTGAAAAAGTTCAATTGTACGAAATTCATATTTCGAATGCTCTGCTAACCCTGAAGATTTGGAATCACCACCAAATGACCAAATTGCCTCCGATAAGATCACCCCGTGTCAGAGTAAAGGATTGCTCCTCCTGCGTCGCTAGCGGCACTCTTTGTGCCCGGGTCCTTTGTGTCCCACAATTTTAATATTTAAATAACAAGCGAGGGGCAACTCTTTCTATGTCATTGACACTTGTCGCAATCAATCACACATATTTCTGGGCCCAGAAGAAACTGCTTTATTGTATCATTTGTTATGCACAGAATAACTAGATAAAACCCCTACAAATCAGTTAATTAGATGTGATTCAAAATTTAAACCCTTTTAATGAAATGAATATCGACTATGGTATATTAATCAATTGATTATACTTATTCAGGCGAGAATAATTTGATTAAGTGTTGTATGATACACCAGCAACACTGACTGGGACTACATAAGAGAATAGAGAACAAACCATATCTTCTTCAACCATATCACAAAACCTTATTTGAAAGTGCACAAGCATACTTAACATACCTGTGAAAGCCAATTGAAATTAGTACAATCATTATTGTGGACAGTGGAACAGTGGAAGAAAAAGTGTCAATTGAGATGAGTACAATCATTAATGTGGACAGCGGAACAGTGGAAGGAAGATTGACAATTGAGATGAGTTCAATCATTAATGTGGTCCTACAATGTGTGGTCTATTAGTGTGTCCTATAATGACATAAGGAATAGAAACGAGAGCTGACACCATCAGAACAAAAAGTCTCCTAAGAACCACAAAAACAAAGACTCTCCGATCCGTTGCGAGAACGACACTCCAAGACAAAATAAGAAATTCTGAAATAAGAAAATTCTGCAATGTAGAAGATGTCGTGCGATGGGGAAGACCGAGAAGACCCTACTGGAGAGATCATGTGCAAAGAGCATGTTCTGAAAGAGTGATAAATATAGCCGCAAATAAACAGGAAATCGACCGCAGGAAGACCACCTAAAATATGGCGAAACAGTTGGACATCTGCATCCCAGGAACAGGCTCCGAGAAATAACAGGACACAGTCCTAAATAAAGCAGAATGTGTACGATCAATAATGTAGACAGTGGAACAGTGAAGGACAGTGGAAACGTGTCATTCACATAAAATATAATAAAACTTACAGGCGTTTTCATTCGTATTAATAAAAATCGTTAATATTTAATAAAAAAAACGTATGTTTTCTAGAAGTTTTATTAAATTTTGTGGAAATGAAATGTGTTGCCAGGGTATTAACCATGCACGATGATTACACCGTGCATGATTAATCACCACAATCCCTTGAAACTCGAACTCCTCTATATACCTGAAGAATGGAGAGAGATGACCAGGAACCGAAACCAGTGGAGGACTGCTGTGGAAGACTAGGAATAACACACAAGGATGTAGCACCGAGAATAAAAAAAAATGATTTGCCTTTCGAAGGCATTCATAAAACATAATAAAACTTCTAGAAACCAGACGTTGTGATTGATTTTTACATCAATATTCAGGAAACAAAAATATAGTGAGTACAATATTTAAACATTACTATACATACTCTAATATATACATCTCAGAATCCAGAAGCTTCATGCTTTGCTAACTGACATCCACACTAAGGAATCGTTTCTATACTGAGTAAATTACTATATAATATCCAAAGATATGACCACTCGAGGGATTTTAGAAATACACTTATGTTTAGAAGAGATTCCAAGTTGCATTGGGCTCAAGTGAATATAAAAAGAAATATTACTCTTGTTTTGATAATGCAAACAAAAGTGGTCACATCAATAATTGAATGTCTGGTACCATGCGAATTTCATTAGACCATCACTATAATTGCACCGAGTACCGAGAAGTGGTTGACGTAATCTACGAAATATTCTGTATGAGAGAGCTGGTCGTAGGCGGATCCTGTCACCGGCGATCAATCAATAGCTGACAGGAACTTCAAACGGGAGGGCGGCCGCCGCCCACCGATCCATTGTCTTACAGCCTCACTTGTGATGTGTTTAATGGTAATAAAAACTCACAAATAAACGTCTGTGTGTTGATACCATCTGTCTCCTTAGTACTCCAAATGTTATCAAATATAAAATGACGATCGGTTGCATATAAGTTTTATTTGATTTTATGAAAACGACACGTTTCACCTTACCAGGGAATTTTCAAATGTCTACAATGGACATATTCAAAATGATTATTCTTCTTCTTCTTCTTCCTTATTGTAGACCATCGTGCTTTCAGCGTTGCAGGTCCGTTGGTGTGGAATAGCCTCCATGTTAGTATTAAGTATTAGGATAGTGACGTTATATTTAAGAAACTTCTAAAGACTGCACTGTTCGGCAATTCATTTCATAGTCGCCCTTGGATTAATAGATTTTACAAAATAGCGCACTGAAAATATAAGTCATCAAAATAATAAATAAGTAAATAAATATAATATGTTCTATTCTCCAGAGTATTGCCCCTCCTGTGAGGTAGACTCCCAGCTGTCCTTCCATCTATTAGGAGGTATTTCACGAGGAGGAGTACCATGAAGCTGATTATGAAGTGCAATATAGGGGAGTCTGGTGGTGTCCATTCTTTGAACATGACCTTACCAGTCCCTTTTTCGATGTCTGCTCCATCTTATAATTTTCTCAACCTCACATATCTCTCTTATTCTGATGTATCTCACGCGATCTCTGTGTCTTACCTGCTATATTGAATATTAAAATTATTAATAGGAATTTTTCTTATTCTGTTTCATGCTTAGAAACGTAACGTATCAAAACATCATTTTCATATATTTCCATCATTAATTTTATATTGTGTAACGGGTGTAATAATATGCAAGTCTATAAATAAATAAACGATCCATTCGATTCGAGATTTCATCAATCATTCGTTTCCCCTTCTTTTCTACTCCCTATCTACGCTTTCTTGGTTCGTTAATCGTTTAAGTATGAGTCTTTAAAACGACGTTGTGTAATGCACCCTTTTTAAGAATGAAATCACAAAATCTATGCATGCGTTTTTTTCGCGTCGTCATGGTGATCTGATTTTTCAAAATTAATTTCGTAAAATTGAAAAAACTTTTTTTATTTTTTAATACACATGATACAAATAAATTAAATAAATGAAGAAAATATGTGAATAAAATGATTGAAGCACAAAGTTTTGATGGAATGTAAAAATAATCAGATTACCAAATTCTTAAAAGTCAAAGAAATGTCATTATAAAAATACAAGTCCATCCCCTTTCTACCAACCCTTCATTTGATTAATTTCTCAGCCAAAAAAAAAACAAATAACCATTGATTTATGAAAGTATTTCATGAATAACAATATTTGCTAAAACTCGAAAATTGTTCAAAAATATATATATTTCAAATATGAGTAATAAAAATCCAAAGCAGATTTATTATTATACTTTCTGTATCAACATTCTATATTATACTAGGGTCATTGTCTTTCCGGAACGTTGGCTTGCCTGCTATTAGCTGGCAAGATAAATAATCAAAATTTGACATCAGCGCTATCTATGGTTAACAAACATTACTATGAATTATTCTCAGAAAGTCAATTATTCATGAACTTTAC
Source organism: Lepidostoma basale (assembly GCA_022606425.2). Classification (NCBI taxonomy): domain Eukaryota; kingdom Metazoa; phylum Arthropoda; class Insecta; order Trichoptera; family Lepidostomatidae; genus Lepidostoma; species Lepidostoma basale. Next base: position 10,055 of record JAHDVF020000616.1, on the reverse strand, counting down.
AGAAGGTTTTAACGGTCAATCATCGGGTCCAATTGTGAATCTAAGCCATCCAGGGACCCACTCAAATACACACAAAAAATTAATCAAAATCGGTCCAGCCGTTTAGGAGGAGTTCACCTACATACGCCCGTACAGTATAATTATACATATAAAGATATTATGTTGTATTATATTACAATAAAATAAACTATCAATACAAATCGACGAGGATTAATGACACGTAGAATGGATGTATGGCGAAAAAAAGCAATACCTGGATAATAAATATTGGCGATCAATCTTCTCTGTCTATCCTTTTGAGAATACGCCGTGATGGTTTATTTTAAAGATAATTATAAATAATGTTTTAATTAAAAGAAGACGTTGTTTAGGTCATCTATCAGTATTTACATAAAATAAGGTATCTACGATATAAATTTATTAAACCCTGATATTATCAAGGGTCAACCAATAACCATAATACGAGTATTACCAATCACTTTCTATATCAAAAGCTTTCACGCTTTTATTATGTTTACTTCGTTAACAAGAGCTTAAAGGTTATGGCTGTCGAAAGCTCGCTTTGGCGTTTGATCAACAATAATTTGGGACAGTCCAGGGTAGAATGGTGTGTTGGTACTCTCTGTACTGTCACTTTACGAGCTTTATGTGACCAATAAAGCTTGGTTAATATTCAATGGCGTACAGTTTATTGCTCTTCGGATCTGATTGATATAGACATTACGATCAGAATAAAAGTACCAATCGACCCCTTACTGAAGCCCATAAGTACCTGTATAGAACTCTGATAGAAATAAATACGAACGTATGGAATATAGGAAATATATTCTTTTGAATATGTCACTACGTTGATAAGCTTAAAAATTCTAACGTATAATTAAAACTTAAACTATACTGCAAATGGTTGTTCAGATAATATTTTTATTTAAACAGTATCGATTCAAGGTAAATACACATTAAAAACATTTCAATATAATTTAAAACACTTTTACGCGACAGCTGTTTCGTCAACCTATGTTGACATCATCAGGTGTTACAATAATATATCAAATGACAAATTTTCGTGATTTTTCAAACCTTAATGTGTATTTGTTCCTATGTCAATTTAAATAATTTCTTTGATATAATTTTGAATAATTAATTAATTTTGAAACATAAAACAATTTTTTTTTAATTTAACAGTTTATAATGTTAAAGTATTATAGTGTTTCCGCCAAAACAATGGACTATTCAATTACAACACTTATGTTTACTTACCTAAATAGAAATGCATTGAAATACTTTAGCTTCAGAAAATACATCGAAAAGGGATGTTAGTCATTCAAAACCCGGTAGTCTAGAGAGCAAAAAATCGGCCAAGGGACTTGAGTTGAAACCTAGACACCACTAGATTTCTTCTTCATTAAAATGCTTATTTTAATCGCAGTTTGATGAAAATAGTTGAAATTCAAACCCTATTTTTTTATAACTAAATAACTAATCATCAGTCCCAGAGGATGGACCACCACACTGTTCTATCCTGTCATAACTCTCGTGCCTCTTCTACATTCACACACAGTGACACGCATGTTTGTTAATTGTTCCGACTTCGAACTTTCAGAAATTGATAAATTTGGTCATGCCATATTGTGTATGATAGAGTCTCTAATGAAAGTATAAGAAGTGAATGCGGTGCGAATGATGGTGTTATGAACAAAATAATGAAAGGATCATTAAGATGGTTTGGACACATGGAAAGAATAAATGAAGAAAGAATGGTAAAAAAGGTATATGTTAACGATGTAAATGGAACCAAGGAAAACGATCAAATATTGAACAGAGAAATCGTCGCGCGTGCATGACACGATGTATGAATGTTGAGGAAGCGAGCGAAATATGTAAGGAAAGAAAAATGTGGCAGTCCATTAGATAGTTAGTTAGTTTGGTCATGCCATGTCAAATTAATTAGTAAGATGGGTCAAATTTATTTCTTATCTTGCTAATCACAGCTTGATTAAATAGTTGAAATTCGAACCATTCTTTTTTGTGTAATATGTATTATATGAATGTGCGAATTTATTGTTTATTAGATGCTGTATATATTTTTAAAACCGGATTCTTGATACATATTTTATTTCAACATTCCGCGCCTCTAACCGGTGTTCAAAATCGTATTAAATTTTCTGACCCATACATAACAGTCCTCACCAAAATCCGTTTCCAACACACCACCAGGGCAGTACGGGCACCCGGTTATTTTTGATATTATGTTTTCTATTGTCGCATTATTGCGTACATTGAAATGTTATCCTCTATTATAAATAGGATAAGGAGGAATAATGGGGAGTACTGGCCGGACACTTGGAGTGAATGGGCGACGCGAAGAAAGAGTAACACAAGGAATTGTTGTACGGAGGAACGTCAGATCCGTTTAGAGGATCAATCCATCACAATGTGGAAGGGACAGTTAAATAAAATAAACATTAGCGTGGAGCCGGGCGGGACGTGACGAGTCACGTGGGGCGGTGGGGTGTGTATTCACTACTCTCTAAGATGGGGGGTGTCTTCTGAAGGGTGCTTACAGTGACTGTTTAGATTCGTTCAGTGGTGGTAAGAAAAATTTCTACCTTTATTTTTATATTGTGTTGAAACAATGATGTAATAAATAATGCAAAAAATATAATATATAATTTAGCTTTATTCCACTTGATTTTTAGTTTCGACAGGTAGCTGGAGGTTCACTAGAAGATGGCAGAGAGGTGCCAAAACCGTTTTCATAAATAACAAGGGCACATTAATGCGTATTGTAAATCTAAAAATCTAAATATGAACGCTGTATCTGATATTCGCGATCGATTAGAAAGTTAAATAAAACAAAGTACATATTGTTTTTTTTAGTGTGAAAAAGGTGGGTCTTTCAAGAAATTACTATCAACAACAATAATGACGTAAAATTCAAATTGATGTGTTAAGTACCTAATTCGAAGTTCTTGAGGATTTAAATCTCTTTTTCGTCTTTTTCTTTTTTATGTACTTTGTATATACAACATTAACTGTTAAAAAAAATTAAAATTAGATATCAGACATGTTTCGGACAACTAGTCCTTCCTTAGTGATATTATAAAGATACATAGTTAAAATATTTGTAAACAATTAAGAGTACAAGACAAATAAAACATCTACAACACAAAGTACGCCGAACATAGAAGAGATTTAAATTTTATTTGTTTTTACTATGTGGCTTGAATACGACTGTTCAAAGTTATGGACATGAATGATTACACCGGTTTTCTAAGTTTTATTATATTTTATATGAATGACTTGTCAAATGAAATCAAATGTTGATAATGCCATAGAAAGGCGATACATGTCATTCCCATAAATTATAATAAACCTTCCCAGAAAACAGACGTTTTCATTCCTATAAATTATTAAATTATCTTATAATATGATTTATTTGAAGAGCAGGATGATCTTGAGAAAAAATGCCTCGATGGTTTAAACGAGTTTTTAAAAACTCTCACGTGCTGGCAGTGACAAATAAATGAAGCCCTAAAGTCACGTACTGATGATGAAGACGATTGTCCGGTCCCGTGCGACTTCCCAACCCTTCCCGCCCGTCCCTAATGGACTGCCCGCTTGTCCGACCCTAGTCACTACAGCGATTCACTAGCGGAAGCATTGTCCCAAACAATGAACGCGATATTAGGTATTGGTCTCAACAACTATACGAAATAACTGGAGAATAGAGCAAAGAAAATGCAAACTGTAAACTACATTTGTGTACGAACAATTGACAGTGTTTCTAGCCAGAAGCGACAAAAGGGTGCTCTGCGTGATATTGTTCTTCAAGCTTTATATTTTCACGATTTTTAAAAATTTATTTTTATTTTTTGTATACAACCTCTTGCCATTCTGCCACGAATGTATATTTTACGATGACGTAACAGAGTGGAAACAGCTACGACTGCAATACATAAGATTCCGGGTTCTATTCCCGGCGAAGACAGTGTTAAAAAAATCTTCGCTCTGTCTTTGGATTTGTAAAATTCACGTGTCAAAAAAATGGCGATAGAGCTACCTATCACGCGTCACGAGAATCAATAGCTCAAAACTGTATTTGGGTAAAAAAAGACTCCTGTATCTAAATGTGGAAAGCATCCCGAAAAAAACACATCCTACAAATATAGCAAATCAATCCCTAGGATTGAAACATAAAGAAAAATCTTTGTTGCTTTAAAAGCATGATCAGCAAGAAATAAAATACCCTAAAAATACGATCAGAAAAGAGTATATTATTGTGAGGATCTCTGAAAGTCATTGAAAAGTGAGTATGGTGATTTTGCCGAACTTTCGACTTAATCTTAATTTTACGTAATTGTACTCATAGTATCTTTGAGAGTACATTTTATATACGAGAATACATTTTATATACGAGAGTACATTTTATATACGACAGTACATTTTATACACGAGAGTACATTTTATATACGAGAGTACATTTTATATACGAGAGTACATTTTATATACGAGAGAACATTTTATATACGTAGATGAAATACAGTGAACAAACAGAATATAAATAGTTTTATGAACGGCAGTTTGAAAACAAAACGGCGTTAATCAACAAATTTTTGAAACCTTTGAACAATAAACATTATTTGATGCAGTAGAATATTGTCGATTTGGAATTTCACATTAGCATTTAACTATTATATTATATGTAATATATGTATTATGTTGCGTCATTTTTAGTTTAGTTACTCCATAAATGAACGTACAGTTAACTCCTTTAGTATCGGTTGTTATTTGAACTAATGTCGAGGGATCAAGAAAGGTATTTCTCCTCGCTCCGAGGCCAAAGATAAAAGGCGATAGGACATACAAATGGGATTAGGGTTTCTGGACGTATTGTTGGGAGCCCTATTCTACCCTTCGGTGCCCCAGAAGTGACAACCATAACAGTCATTATGTGGCCATTTAATTCAAAAGTACGTTTGAATATTCTACGATTTAAATAGTTCACATTGAAATAAATATGAACTTAAATAAAAATATCAATAGAAATAAAGGTCAAATTAAATATAGAATTATTTATTAAACGTTTTAATTTGAAACTTTATAACAACATCATCAAGCCAGTGGTGACATATGGTTCTGAGTCATGGACAATGACTCTAAAAGAACAACAAAGAATCTACTGGTTTGAGAATAAAATACTTAGAATTATCCTGGGACCCAGACCCGCTGTTGCAGCGGGAACTTGGAAGCATAGGACCAAACAAGAGATCCGTACGACGACCCAGCAGTCCCTTATAGCGAGACCGGATATAACGAGCACCGTGATAGCCGGTCGCCTAGCATTTATTGGGCACGTATGCCGAGCCGAAGAGACCAGAGCAATCAAGACCCTGTACGCGTCTAGACCGACTGGAGTAAGATCTCTAGGAAGGCCTAGACAGCGCCTAATGGAAAATGTTCTGGCTGACCTGGCTAGGTTGGGCCAATCGGACAGCTGGGAGCAAAAGGCGCAGGATCAAGGAGCTTGGTGAAAAATCATCAAGGAGGCTAAAAACTCTTCAAGAGTTGTATGGCCATAGGAAGTAAGAAAGTGTAATTTGAAACACTGTTATTATACGATCAGAATTTTATTTTTATGAGATTGTCGCGACAGCTGTTCAGCCAACCTATGTTGGCAACATTTTCGAACATTTCCATTCACACTTTTATATATATATATATATATATATATATATATATATATATATATATATATATATATATATATATATATATATATATATATATATATATATATATATATATATATATATATATATATATATATATATATATATATATATATATATATATAGCACATATATATATATATATATATATATATATATATATATATATATATATATATATATATATATATATATATATATATATATATATATATATATATATATATATATATATATATATATATATATATATATATATATATATATATATATATACATATATATATATATATATATATATATATATATATATATATATATATATATATATATATATATATATATATATATATATATATATATATATATATATATATATATATATATATATATATATATATATATATATATATATATAGGGTGTCCCTTATATGGGCAAAATTTTTTTTTTTTGGATTATTGAAACGCATACCCCCTAATTATGTTGAATAGTCTACTAGTTACCCAAATACAGAATTTCAACTTCCTACGTTAATTCTAACCCGTGCCGACTTGCCCTCAAAGTTTTAGAAAATAGGTGATTTAAGTGTCTCTTAAATGTAGTTATAGATGATCACATAAAACCACTATGTTAGATAAATATTAATGAAAACACATATTTATATAATGTTCTTCTTGTAATCATCAAAAAAGATCCAAATTTATATTTATTTACTTGGATATTTCCTATTCAAAATCTCTTTTTTTACAGTCTGGGTAAATTTTTCTATGTTCTTGCACACAACATAATATGAACTGCTTATGTTCTTCATCTGCGGTAGTCAAACCATGAACGTCTGTCATAAGATTAACAGCTCTTTTAGCTGTGTCATTTACTGCTTTTAAGCTAGTAACCTTCTTTTTAACTTCCACAAACGCCGCGTCTTTCTATGAAGATACAATTTCTTTAAGGAAATTACTATCATATTTTAGTTGTGAAAATAAATCTTTTCTCTATACAGAAACAAAATCACTCAAAGATTTCCATAAAACAAGATAAAAAATACTTGTAGTACCTATAAATAAAACAAATTAGTTCTAAATTAAATACCCGATTAAACACTACTTACGTACCATATAGAGAGCCAGACATCTGTTCCTTCGATGGAACATATCTCTTTCCCACTTCACCAAAACTTTATTTTTGTAAGTTTTCTACAATGTTTCCTTTGGTCTGCTCATCAACGTTGTCATCAAAAATTAAAAGGACGGCTATTTCCTCTGACAAGTACCACAAATGTTGACTGAACTTGTTTAAAGCCGCTTTGGAAATCGTCAACTTCTTCGTAATCTTTTAAGGTCTTTAAAAAACAAAAATCTTCATTTGGAGCTTTTATCGCCAAACTACATTCAAACCAGAGCTTTACATAAACTGACACAATAAATAAACAAACATCTGGTAAAGCTTGTTTGTCCTTAGCGCACATTTTAAACTGGTACTGCAGCAAACGTATTTTTAAGGAGTAAATAGCTCTTGCCATCCATCGTGCTTGATGCATTGGGCCAGCAGGTCTGTTTATTTTATTTTCATTGCCTCCACCCAGAAAAACAATAGCATGCTCAATATGAGTTCCCTATAATCATCTCGTACAATCGATTTTGCGATTCAAACGCACTTTTGAGCATCAGTTCTTATATTTGATGGCGGCCAGCAAAGAATAACAAACCTCCTTCTAGTTTTTGCACACAAGCTCCGTTCAAGTATCCTGTATATGATGCTGTCGTATCATAGCACATTCAAGAGCATCGGCGTGTGCGGTATCGAATAAATTATTTAATTCAAGTTGAAAGTTCTTTTCGCGGCGCCTATGTAAGCCCTGAATCTTCTTGCTATTTTTTGCAGTTCTCGTCAGACCTGATAAAGATCCACTAACTTCTTAACATAATTACGAACAGCTCTGGTATGTATTCTAGCCTTTTTTCAAAACATATTGGACTCCAGAATGACAAGATTTGCGCTTTCATTAACAGTCAAATTAACTTCACGTATTTTGAAAAATAGAACTGCGAGAACTTGAAGATTAGATAGTTGTTTGCACCTGTTATTTGATGATTTACTTCATCAACCAAGAAAATACTTTTTTAATTGCTTCTTAGTTCTACTGACATCTTCGAAATATAAAACAATTCATGGTTCCTACCCGATAAGCCGAAACTAAATGCTAAAAACAACGACAACGCGCCGCTCCTGTGACGCAATTTGTATGGGACATCTTTGCGCGCAAGTCGGCACGGGTTACACTGTTCCGAATAAGGAAAAAAATTGGTTTCGGATGTTTTAGGCCCAAATGAATAAAACAATAGCCTATGCATTGTAAAATTAAAACTTTGAAAAATAAGGGACACCCTAATATATATATATATATATATATATATATATATATATATATATATATATATATATATATATATATATATATATATATATATATATATATATATATATATATATATATATATATATATATATATATATATATATATATCTCTATATATATATATATATATATATATATATATATATATATATATATATATATATATATATATATATATATATATATATATATATATATATATATATATATATATATATATATATATATATATATATATATATATATATATATATATATATATATATATATATAAATATATATATATATAAAGGTGGATATATATATATATATATATAAATATATATATATATTTGGTATATATATATAAATATATATATATATATATAAATATATATATATATTTGGTGGCGATGAGGTCCGCAACCCATCACCGCATCTCCCGCAGGGGCGAACAGAGAAGGGTGGAGTGCCGCATCGGTACATGGAATATAAGGGGAGGTATGGAAGGAAAGTTGAATGAGATGTGTGCAGAAATGGATAAAAAGTGTTTAGATGTTTTATGTGTGACTGAATGTATGATGAAAGAGTGTGGTTCCTTGGAGCATGCGGATAAGCTTGTTCTGTGGTCGGGTGTGCCGAATGACCACAGAGCATGCCAAGGCGTGGCGGCAGTGCTAGCTCCAAGGATGGTAGAATGTATGAAAGGTTATAAATGTGTTAGCCCAAGACTCATGTGGATTCGCTTCAAGATCGGGTTAACAAGAGTTTTCCTTTTAATTGGATACGCCCCTGGTAACAACGAAAATGAGGCGAGTAAAGATGAGTTTTGGGACAAAGTGAGAGAGACATTGGTGTGTAAGAGTGAAAACGAAAGATTGATAATAGCAGGTGATATGAACGGTTGGGTGGGAATCCGTAGGAGTGGGTATGAGGAATGTCTGGGTACGTTTGGTGATAGACGAATAAATGATAATGGAAGGAGACTGCTTGAGTTGTGTATAGAATGGGGTCTCTTTGTATCAAATACCATCTTCGATCATAAGAGAATCCATCTCTATACTTGGGAAAGAGGATTTGAAAGGTCCATTATAGATTACGTCATTGTAGACTCTAGATTACGGGCGGATACTGTTGATTCAAGGGTCTTCAGGGGAGCCGAACTGGAAACGGATCATTTTTTAGTAGTGGCAAAAGTGATCTTATTCCGGGGATGGCGAACCAGAAGAAGCAAAACAGCCGCACCGACTAGAGTCAAAGTTGAAAAACTGCAAAACAATGACGTAAGAAATAATTTCGTAAGAAAAGTGAAAGATAGATTGAGTGAGCGGGATGTAAGTGAGTTGAGTATTGACGAGACCTGGAAATACTTGAAAGAGAGTTTGTGTGAATCAGCGAAAGAATCGTGTGGTGTGTGTGTACAAGGAAGAAAGAAAGGGGATGCATGGTGGAATGATGACGTAAAGATTGCTGTTAAAGAGAAGAAAGATGCTTGGTTGAATATGTTGTCGATAAATAAGAATGACAGAGTTAAGTATGAAAGAGCAAAAGATTTGTATAAGGTATGCAAGAAGAGAGTGAAGTCGGTAGTGAAAGCGCGGAAAGAAAAGCTGAAGGAGGAAGAAGGGCTCAAAATGACAAACAACTTCCAAGCAAATTTAAAAATGTTTTGAAAGAAGTTAAAAAAGCCCGAAATCCTCCTGATAGTGGATGTGTGAAAGCAATTTTAGACAACGAGGGAAGAATGTTAACGGAGAGTAAGATCATACAAGAAAGATGGATGGAATATTTTAAGGAGATGTATGGTGGTGATACAAGCGTGATCGAAAATATGACATCTAGTGCGAGTGCGGGACCTATGAATGATAATATTGAAAAATAAGTACGAATGAGATGAAAAGATCCGTGAGTGCAATGAAAAGTGGAAAAG
>JAHDVF020000615.1:0-221634 GCA_022606425.2 Lepidostoma basale | reverse complement strand
ATTGCCAGCATGTCGGTTGACGCGCAGATGGCGAACTCCCCTAGTTACGTTTGATTTTAGGTTTAACAGTGTGCTCTGAGGACCGCATTGTACTCGCTGCTTGTTTGCACTCCAAAGTTGGCGAATTATACTGTTTTGTGTACCGAGTTTCAGCAGCTAACAATTATATTCCAATTTAAAGTTACAGCTAGCACTATTCGTTTATTGTATCGTTTCGGGCGGTGGGGAATTTCCCGCCGCACATCCGTCCAAAAGGCGAAGCTAGCTGGACATTATTTATTTTGTGACATTAGTTAAACTAAATATTTATTAAATAAAACATTTATTAAGAAATATTTTCACATTGATCATTATTTCGATTGAGACCGGTTTCGCCAGGCTCGCTGACATCGACAGATTGGGTGACCAGTTTGACTAATCTAGACCAGTCTTGACCTTTTTATTAATGTGAAACCGGTTGTTTTATCAATGTGAAAGACAAATTTTAAAATATTTTTTGTCTTTAAAAACAAAGTTTAAATTAATTATTATTTTAAATCAGTGGTTCCCAAACTTTTTTGTTCTGTGGACCCCTTGCTATTTTTTTTCATCATGTGCAGACCCCCTTATTTTGTAAATTTGTTTTTTTTTACAAATTCACCTAAATAAATTGTGAGAATTTTTATTATTATGGAAGTTACGTTATAAATTTTAATATATTGTTATTATTATTATTTTTGTTTTACCTCATCAGCGACTTCCGGTTAGTAGGTTCGAAAAATCGGACATTCGATTTTCCCAAAGGGGCTGGAAAAAATTTGGTCGCCGCCGAATTCCACTGACCAAAAGTCGCTGTTGAGCTAAAAAAAAAGGTCGACAACTTTATTTTGTTCGACTTCTTCCCCCTGGTTGAGGTATTATGACCCTTTCGTTACGGTGAGCTGTGCTAGATTGATGACATCCAAATATCCTTCCATCTCTCCTGCGAACTTCCTGGTAATCTCTTGCTGCTGATGTTTTCAATTTTTGCTAGTCTCGTATCTTCCACGCGGTCTACACGATCCCTTCAGAAACGCCTATTGCTTCTCGCCGCCTTCTTATGTCTTCAACACCACAAACCTTTTCTTCTCTTATCTGTTTCGATCTCTAAGAGTTCTGCCTACTATGTAATATAGTAGAGTTCTGCCTACTATGGTATCAGCTCTTACTTCTTTTCCATGTGTAGTGATAGGGTGAACGCATGTTTTATATATCCTGATCTTGATTTCGATAGGATTCTGGTTCTGATTTTGAAAATTTGGTTTGGTTCATTTGGTGCTCCCGTAAATTTGGAGAAATTTCGTGTCTAAGTGAATTATTTTGGTCAATTTGATTGTTGCCGCACTTTATAATAGTTAATTGTGACACGTAATACGTTTGTACTGATTTAATGTCAAAATTATACAAGTTTTTTCGTTTATATAAAAAATTTTGACAGGTGTAAAAATTTATTTTTCATTTGTTCCAATGACAATTTGAATAATTTCTTCAATATTCTTTTAAAGTTCTTGCTGGTGTTGGTTGGTTTTAAGTGCCTAATTACTGCTAATTAAAAAAAGGTGGATCATATAATAGACAATATGTGCACCATCTAAAAAGAATATTTTGTGTTAAATTATTTTTATTTTGTTAATTTTATATCATTGTATTTTATATTATTTGTTTTAGATTTATTTTGTGGATGTTGGAAGATCGAAGTGTGCGCGGGAGATGCCTATTGGTGGCGATGAGGTTCGCAACCCATCACACCGCGTCTCCCGCGGGGCGAAAAGAGAAGGATGGAGTGCCGCATCGGTTTAAGTGTGACAGTCCATTCTTTCTGCCTACCCTCTCGGGGAGACGGCGTGATGGTTAGTTAGTTAGTTAATCATTTGCAATAATTTCTATACATAAAACTTTAAAATTCTTTTTTTTTTCTGGCAACAATGAAAAATATTTGAAAAAGTATTAATCAAAATTTTGACCGTTTCGATTTTTCAGGGGAACCTCCGTGCTTTGTTGAGCTATTCAATCGGTTTGCGGATGAAACTATCGACGCGCGGCACCTGAATATTGTTTGGGAAAATTCGAGCATTTCGCGTTTGCGATTCAATTAAAGATGCACATGTGAGGGTTAACAATGGCGGTGGGAATAAACAATTCACACGAAGCCGGTTCTTCCAAGGTAACTATTGATTGCGCTGTACCAGAGCACCACCCATTTCGCTCTGCTTAAATAAACATTTCGATACATCGAAATTTAAAAAACTAACAAAATATTATTAGTTTTTTTAAATTGAAATTCGTTTGAATCAGTAAAAAAAATATATTTGTGAAGTTAGTGGAGGAGGTTTAAGCATATTGAAAGATGCATGAATACTGTGGAATTCCATAGTAATAGACAGGAAATTGAAAAAAAACTCTTAAACTATTAATAAATAAACTTTGTTTTTTGTATCACAATTGTATTTTATTTTACGCGACAGCTGTTTCATCAACCTATGTTGACATCATCAGGTGTTACCATTATATATCAAACATCTATTATTGTAACACTTAATGATGTCAATATAGGTTGATGAAACACCTGTCGCGTAAAATAAAATACAATTGTGATACATAAAACAAAGTTTATTCATTAACAGTTCAAAATGTTCTGGTATAGTGTTTCGGCCAAAACAATGGACTATTTAAAAAATACTTTGTTTATTTTCCACAAAATATCAAAAAATATCAAATAACACATGTTTCGGAGGATACCTCCATCTTCATGTGTAAATATATAATAAAAACTAAACGAAGAAAGACTAATATAAAAAACGCATTGAAAATACGATACAAAATTTTTAATAAATTTTTAATTAAAATTTTTGGATCGATTTTTAAATGGATTTTTTATATTGGTCTTTCTTTGTTTAGTTTTAGAATATATATTTACATCTGAAGATGTATGTATCCTCCGAAACATGTCGTGTTTTTAATATTTTTTAATATTTTGTGGAAAATAAACTTTTTTTTTTTAATTTCCTAAGGTTTAAACATGTTTGACTAAACGTAATATTTCTTTTAAAAAATACTTGTTTAATTAAGTAATGATATTAAAAGTAATTTTATAATAACAAATGTCGTTGAAGCAAGGGCAGGCAGAGTTTGGGCCAAAAAAGTGTTGATAACATCCGAAATACATTCCTTTCTTACTTCATCATTAGATATTCTGTCATACATTGTTTTTCCGCACATCCTTCTCAGTGACCTCATTTCTACGGCATTTATGCTACATTCATCCTTCTTCTGCCAACTCCAAGCTTCACTTCTATACATAAGGGTCGGCACTAGAACTCCATTGTGCACTGTCATCTTTGCTTCAGTCGATATATTTCTATTTGCTGTAATGACTTTGAGTGCACCATTTGTTTTGATTCCAGCTCCAATCCTTCTTCCAATATCTTTCTCCATTTTTCCATCTCTTGTAAGCATGCTTCCCAGGTAGACAATTTTGGTAACTTCTTCTAATTTCTCACCGTTCGCAATTATGTTACAATCTGTCATACATTATTTTGCCATTTCATTGTCAAGTGAATTCTACACCAGAACAAAGACAGTGTGACAATCACACAGCCATCGCCGGGAATCAAACCCAGGACCTTTAGTACGGCAGAGCTCTTGCTACTCTGCCACAGAGGTGGTCGTTTTATTTTACCATAGAAATCGCAATATAATGTACGTCAAAATTGCAGTTTTACTAGAGATATATTTAAAATTTCATTAAGAATTCTTGGATTATCATTTGCATAATATACATTTGCTTTTATGATATCCTGTTCCCGCGTCGACCACTGCCTGCGCTGTAATTATCGCGGGAACGCCAACGGAAAAACCACGTGTCCTTTTACAAATCCGCTTACAACGGAGTATGAAACGTGGAGTATGTCCTCATTTTTTTCATTAATTCCTTTTCGAAATGCAATCATTCTATTAAGGAATTAGTAAAATCTGTGCCACCCTACAGCGAAATCCCGGATGTATAATATCAACTTATGAATTTTAATACAACAGAATAGTATGAAAAATGTATATAAATGGACTAAACTGTCACTATAATATGCGTACAAATGTAAACATATGATTTTACTAAGTAGAATAAAACTACTTTTGAATTTGAAATATTTAAGTCACTTTATTTCAAGAGAGATTTAAACTGTACCCGAAAAAATATTAATAGGAATATTTAATATCAATTTTATTAAATTTAATAATTAATACGAATGAAAAAGTCTTCTAAAAGTTTTCGTATGATTTATGGCAATGACATGTTTCGCATGGCTAAGACATTAGCAAATATCCTAATGTTCCAATCATTTGATAATGCTTTACCAAGGCGAATGATGACATTCACATGAATTATAATAAAACTTCTAGAAAACAGACGTTTTCTTCTTCTTCTTCATTTTCTTCTTCTCATTTTCCTTTAGACTCTTTGGTCTGTTGCTGTTGTCAGGCAGCCTCTCTTAAGAAGTTGGCTCCCAGCTATCCCTCCATCTCTTTTGCGGTCTTCTAGGGGGACGGTAGCTATGTCAATTTGATGTATCACAATGTGTGGGATTCTGGAAGGATTCATCCTCTGCACGTGCTCATTCCAGTGTCTTCTGCGTTGTCTGACCAACAATGTCTTCCACCTTCTGGATTTCAAGAGTCTTTCCTGCTTTTGTCCACAGGATCCGCATCTTTGCCACCCGCAGTTTGGTCTTCATTATTTTGGTATCTGCCCTGGTTTCAATGTCATATGTCAATTTAGGCCGTACCTATGTTTGTGTATATTTTGACCTTGGTGTCAGTTATCATATCGCACGTTGAAAACAAAAGTGACACTATACAAAAATCTAAATTTTTCAGTACGGTCATTTAAAGTTTTTGTGAGGTCAATAACTTGACTGTGAGTAGAAATATATCTAATGTTGTTGTTTTATATATAAGTTTAGATATTATTCTGTCAGAATCTAGTTGATTTTAATTAGGTTAATAAGCAGGCAAAACTTTAAATGACCGTACTGAAAAATTTAGATTTTTGTATAGTGTCACTTTTGTTTTCAACGTGCGATATATTAGGTGTATAACTTTGCTTCCGCCGTTTTGCAATAGATGGCAGTAGCGGTAAGTGGTAGTTGGAATAAATAGATCATAGATGTCATACAATAAGCTTAAGTATTTGTAAACATAACGCCATCGAAATATTAGTCCATTTGTGTCTGCATCATAAAGTTATTCCCGATTAAACATGTCAGCTTACGAGCCAAATTCTCGTCATTTGCGGGAGGTTTTAATTTTATGCTTTAATATGAAGAAATCTGCGGCTGAGGCTCATCGAATGCTCTCAAATACCTATGGTGAGGCCGCTATTAGTGAAAGAACGTACCAAGAGTGGTTTCAAGGCTTCAAGAACGGTGATTTTAACGTCGAAGACCAGCATGGCGGTGGAAGAGACAAGGTTTTCGAAGATGCAGAATTAGAGGCATTACTTGATCAAGACTCTTGTCAAATGCAACAAGAATTGGCAGGATCATTGGGAGTGACGCAACCAGCCATTTCAAAACGCCTGAAAGTCATGGGAATGATTCAGAAACAAGGAAATTGGTAGCCGTACGAGTTGAAGCCGAGAGATGTTGAACGGCGTTTGTGTGTTTGTGAACAGCTGCTTGCGAGGCAAAGACGGAAGGGATTTCTGCATCGCATTGTGACTGGGGACGAGAAATGGGTTCATTACGATAATCCCAAGCCCAGAAAATCATGGGGATATCCCGGCCATGCTTCCACGTCGACGGCCAAACCGAATATTCACGGTTCCAAGGTTATGCTCAGTATTTGGTGGGACCAGCTCGGCGTAGTGTATTATGAGTTGTTAAAACCGACTGAAACAATCGCAGGCGATCGTTATCGAACGCAATTAATGTGTTTGAGCCAATACAACGAGAGACATGATAAAGTGATTTTACAGCATGACAATGCTCGACCCCATGTTGCGAAAGTGGTCAAGACATACTTGGAAACTTTGAAATGGGAAGTCCTACCCCACCCGCCGTATTCTCCAGACGTTGCTCCCTCGGACTATCACTTGTTTCGATCAATGGCACACGGCCTAGCTGACCAGCACTTCCGGTCTTATGAAGAAGTAAAAAATTGGATCGATTCGTGGATCGCTTCAAAAGATGACCAGTTTTTTCAACGCGGGATTCGTATGCTGCCCGAAAGATGGGAGAAAGTAGTGGCCAGCGATGGACAATACTTTGAATCATAAATGTATAACCAGTTTTTTACGATAAAGCCTCGAATTTCGGAAAAAAAACGGTGGAAGCAAAGTTATACTATACACCTAATATTATATTATTTTTCCATAAGATCTCCTTTAGACAACCTGATACCGCCGAAGCTTGTCTTGTCGAAGCTGTATTTCGCTGGCTGATTTCATAACCTGTTCCAGCATTCTGTTATTTATGAATAACTTTCTTTTGAGAATGTCATGGTTTTTGTTTTCTCAACTGAGATCATCATATTAAATTTGGCGGCCGATATCTGGAATTCCTTAAAGAGACTTTGCATTTATTATAATATGTAGTAACATATCATTGTTCAAGAAACAATAAACATATTAAATTTAATTTGATTTCTGAACATTTGAAGCATGATTCGAACATGTCATTCACTGTCGTCGCAGGTAATGGCGTAAGTAAAAAACCTTTAAATATATTTTGTAAATTTTACGTATTTAAACAATTACGAATAGAGTTTATTTATAGTGAAAGGAAATTGCTAAAAATATTTAGATATTTTATTATATACTCGTACGAAAAAGTTTCCATGGCCCTTTATAACGAAGTTCAGCACATGTCGGTGACACGAATAGAGATTAGAAGCGTTAATCAGTTTAAAACTGGAAATTTTCCGCGGGCATATAAAATATTTTACTAATAAAAGCTTCTAAAACAACCATCTATTTTAAAACAAACTTATAGGCATGAATATTTATTTCGTCCTGAAATTATAAAAAGCACCGTTAAATGGGACCGCCATAAACTAGGCACCGTTGAATATTAGTTTAAATAATATTCGTTGGCTGACAGCGCCGAAAAAGCTTCGGACCCCCCGTTATCAGCAATTTGCTGGAGCTCTGCGGAGGGCTGTGTTGCCCGAACGTTTAATAAACTTTTATAGTCACTGCTTGAAGTTTTTTGCCCGAAAAGTTCGTTCAGGGCCAGTCATGTAGGTCACCACGTCGAATCAGCAAACGGACACCACCGAGCAAAATAAATAAGGAAGCAAAAAGGTTTACAGGATTCTTTTGATATCTTAGACTCTGATTTGGGATGGGGAGACCTTTTTCGGTTGGGCCCTCATAGAATTAGGCTGGACCGCTTCGAGTGGCCAATATCCTAACCTCCAGGTCACGACCCTTCCAGTCGATTCGGCGGCCCGGACAAAGTTGAGCGTTTCATCGTTTTACGTGAAAATTGTATGATGTACGATTCATTTTCCAGTCCATCGTGCGTAAATCGCTCGAAACTAGTTTGAGGGTCATTCTGAAAGTTTGTACTCCTTTTTAAAGCGCCGGAAACGTGACGCGTGAATAAATAAACTGATGTCCCACCCATCCATGTAACAAAAGTAAAGTGAAGGCATGTAATTTCTTTTGTTTTGTATTCATATATTTCGTACATGAATGATTTTTTTATCTCTTCCGTAAATTCTTTGCAAAGAATGTGAACAAAATGAACAAATTAATTCATCAGCATTAGACATCAAGGGAATATTTTGTTTTTCTTTCATTAAGGAAACATATTGTTGCGTTAGCAGAAGTAGAACTTTCCTTTGCGTTTGTAAAAACATAAAAATATTTTTTAATAAATTATTACAGAAAATCGCGTATATAAGATTTCAATATATGGATTGCCCCAAAAACACATTGTGTTTTTTTATGTGATAACACGACACTGTTTGCATTTTAAAACATACTTATTTCGGATGGTCGACATCCTTTATTAGTCTAAAGATAGTATATTATTATGAGTTATAAATGTTGAAGTTTTTTAGTTAAGGTTATGGCAACGATTATGAATGCCATTCACGAGAAACATTTTTTTGAGTGAGTAAAGATTTGTATTATTCCGATTTTTTAAAATGTTTTTATCGAAAATGTAGTCACATTTTAAAATGACAGCGAAACTTCTTCCTGGCGCTATCCCAACTCATCGTCTGTATTGACTGTTGGGGTCGGCTCATCTCGATCTCAGTCTGTACCTCGTACGGTTCTGAGTATCGTCCTCACTCAAGCCACTTCTCCGCAAGACGCTATTACACTGAATCATCCACGTGTTCCTAGGTCTTCCTCTAGATGATTGACGAGGAAGATTCACAGACAAAGCTCTATTTACTGTGTGATCTGGTGGTCTCCGTTTTAAATGCCCGTACCATCTCATCTTAGTTTCTTCAAGCTTACTATTTATATCCGTAACTCCCAGACTACCGCAAATGCGTGAACTTTATATTTTATCTCTCAGCGATACCCCAGCGGACCACCTAAGCATAAAATGACGGCGAATATTTTACAATACACAAGAAAATAGTTTTTGCATCTATTATCTTTGTGTATTTGGAGCCAATACTCTTATATAAGAAAACATTTTCATGTCCCGCGTTCCCACGTACAGTGCCCAGAGTTGTGATGTAATGTAGAATTTTAATTGTGTATGAAGTTTCTTCCGTATAATAGCAAAAGTTTCCCAAAGCTCTGTAGGGAGCGAACAATAGAGAGGGAGAATAATTGCCAGATCCCAGGCCCAATGGCAAGTCAACAAAACGATGTGTTGTTCTGACTTAAACAAAACCCACGGAAGACAGAATATATGATTGAAACTTTCGGGAATTCAAGTCAACAAATTAATTATACTGGTTCCAGACATTCATAAAATTTTAAATAGGAAAAAGTTATTAATTTGAGCGTCGGCCTTTCTTCCTTCGTTATTCAGCACTGAACCATTACTCAAAACGTAAACGTATTTCACATTAAACATGAAAACTTTCAGTTTTAATTATCTTTCTAGTTTAACGCAGTTCTCATCTAGCTTATTAATCTTGTACGTCTGTTCGAATCATATCGTCATGTTCTGTTCATCATATTTCTCGATACAGAATTAAACGTATTTTGCGATTAATTTAAGCCTCACGGGACTCGTCCTCGTGGAAGAGTTCCTAATAGATAGAAAGACAGCTGGGAGTCCACTCCATAGGAGAACAGACTACATAGATCTATTGCATAAGTTCCCAAACTTTTTGTCGCATAGACCCCTTGCAGATTGTTTATCTTTTGTGTATGCCCATTAATCTCCTTATATTGATTTTTTTTTACAAATTTTTCAAATATCATAATTTTTTTTTCAACCTGGCACCCTATCAATGTGGTTAACCCAATTTGATAGGGCTAACTGTAGAAAATAAAATATATGTAAAGTTTTATAGTTGAGTGCATATAATTGCTACTATGTAAGTATCAAATATGCATGTAACACTTTCTACGACCACAAAGCGAATAACATTACGTAAGTACCTGCATAGGTACTTTCGATGATGTAAATTACTATGACACATTTGCGAGAAGTCAATTTTTTTTTGTGACAGCCTGCCTAAATGGGATCCACTTTCGTGGACCCTCATTTGCATCTCATATACCCCCATTTTTGTTACAATAACATGGACCCCTTGCAGGTCGGAATCGACCCTTGGGGTTTGATAAAAACTTATTTATATAAATTAAAAAGACATGATTTTTGGTTTCATTTATTTGATAATAATATAATATAATACACCACTGAACCTTTTCATAACACTGCTTATTCTAGTGGTGTGGTGATTGTTACAACCCTAATTAGTGGTAAACATAATTAAAAATCACTTCAGTCTCGTTGTTTATGTTCGTTGTATCCGAATGGGTATGTATGAGTATCTGTTTCTGATCGCATCTCGAGGAGTCTTAAATCTGGCAATGTTTGCGGCTTCGGTACTCTTATTCACCTCTCGTGCAGCTCGCACGCGGTGTAGACTGCGCGCTGTTTACCCATGCAAACAGTATGTGAGGCACTTGACATGTTTGCCTTTAATGTAATAAGTTTAATCAAACAACTCACGCAGCGGACGGAGTAGGCCTTTGAACGCCCCATTAGGCGGCAGTTAAGTCGGAGTCAATTCGCAATTAAAGGGCGTCCTCCCCTGAATATGGAATAGAGTGTTTACCTTTAGGATTCCTCCCTTTCTTAATACTTCTATGTCTCGAATAACACATGATTGCTCATCAATTCTGTACATAATTAAGACGATCAATTAAAATCCCCTGAAGAAGCTATACACGTAAATGGCTTTTGTATAACGTGAACAAATAATTAGTACCTCTGATTAAATCATTTGTTTGATATAATTTGATCTGAAAGTGAGACATACGTTCTTGTGAATAATCTTTAAAAAATCCATATAAATCATTATATCGGAGTTCTGGTCCCATCCCTAATGTGTGGAAGCGAAGCATGGAACTGGCAGAAGAAGGATGAAAACAAAATAAATGCGGTAGAAATGAGGTTCCTAAAACGTATGTGTGGTAGAACGATATACGACAGAATCTCAAATGCTGATATAAGAAAGGAATGTGGAGCGGAAGAAGGTATTATGAACAAAATTATGAAAGTATCGCTGCGATGGTTCGGACATATGGAACGCTTGGATGGAGAAAGAATGGTTAGGAACGTATACATTAATGATGTAAATGGAGTACGGAGTCAAGGCAGACCGAGGAAAACATGGCATGACTAAATTAATCAAATTTTTAAGGTTGGTCATGTTAGAAGTCGGAGGAATCGACGTGCGTGTATGACTCGTTGTATGAATGTAGAGGAAGCTAGAGAGGTTTGTCAGGATAGAGTAGTGTGGCGGTCCATTCTCTCTGCCCCTGCGGGGAAACGGCGTGATGGTTTGTTTGTTGTTTGTTTGTTCATAATATCTAAGTTTGCATGTTCATATACGAGTACATATATTGAATAATCTTTAAAAAAATCCATATAAATCATTATATCTATGTAAGTGGGCATGTACATATGTATACATACAAGTAAACTGTACAAGACACACCCGTAATAAAAAATAAACTTGTCAAAATGTAATTTTCGTATGGATGAGGAAATATAAAAAACCTGATACATTTTTTTTAACAAGTGCAGGTCTGTAGGGAGATTGGAATAGTCTATACCTCATGGAACATCAATAGAGATCAGCTATAAGAAAGACCCATGACATGTTGTCACATTTTTTAGGATGATTAATCATTAAAATAAAATATTTCCCAAATCTAGTTGTTCTTTTCATATCCGTTCTGCACAGTTTTGTGAGTTAGACATTTATTCGAGAAAATTCGTTTATTCACGTTAGCCGAGATTTCCCTGAAGACACTTGCACTTCATGCAAAACTTTGAATAAAACTTTTCATTGGTACATAAGTTTTGGATATAAATTTCACGAACAAAGCATTATTCCTAAAGTTAAGTAATGAATTTAACAATTATGTTACGTATGTTATAGACGATAATCAAAATATGGTACACCTCATATAACACGAAAGTACAATAACTAATTAATAGAAAGTAACGGCCAAAACAATGGACTATTTATTTTAATTCAAGCATAAATAATATATCTTAAACATAAGAAATTGAATCAATAAAAATCATTTAAAAATATGATTTTCAAATTATCTATTATCTTTTGATTATTGTATATGATTAACACAAACCGACTTATGGTTTTGCTTAAACACTAAAACAAAAATGGCAGTACATAATTGAGTTCTGGTGCTAATCAATATATATGAGAGTGAAGTTTGGAGCTGGCAAAAGGAGGATGAAAGTAGGATAAATGCCGTAGGCAGATGATTGCATCATTATAAAAATTAATCACTAAGATGATTTGGATATATGGAACGAATGGATGAAAGAATAACTGTAAACTGTTGTACTCGTATACAAGCAGAGTGAGGGAAAAGAGAAGCCCTAGAAGACCAAGAAAAACATGACTTGATCAAACACTAAAAGGCGGCCACATTAGATGTCTCAAAAATCGACGAGCGTGCATGTTACGAAATATGAATGTAGAGGATTACAGAGCAGATCAGTATGTCAGAACAGATCAGTATGGCGGTCTTGTATGTGCATTTAACGTTATATAATAGTGATGACCATCGTGGCAGTGTGGCAAGGGTTATGACTGCCATACCGAAGGTCACGGGTTCGATTTCCGGCGATAGCAGCCTGATTATCACATTGTCTTTGGTCTAGTGTAGAATCACGTGACAATAAAATGGCGATAGATTAGCCACTTTTTACATGTTATGAGAATCAATATAAATAGCTAAAAACAAATTGTACAAGTACGAGGTCTGTTCAAAAAGTATCGCGAATTTTATATTTTTTCAAAAAGTATTTATTTATTCATGAATATCTATTTTGTCCCCTTCAAAGCAATTCCCCTCGGATATAATACATTTATGCCAACGTTTTTTCCAATCCTCGAAACACTTAAAAAAATCATTTTTTGTGACCTTGTTCAGCTCCTCCTTCGATGCCGTCTTTATCTCCTCAATCGTGGCGTAGCGTCGTCCTTTCATGGGCCTCTTCAGTTTTGGAAACAGGAAAAAGTCACAGGGGGCCAGGTCTGGGGAATACGGTGGCTGCGGCACCATTACTGTGTTGTTTTTGGCCAAATATTCGCGCACAAGCAACGATGTGTGAGCAGGGGCGTTATCATGGTGCAAAAGCCAGTTTTTGTTCTTCCACAAATCCGGGCGTTTCTGGCGGATTGCTTCGCGCAAATTGCGCATAACTTGCAGGTAATATTCCTTATTGACCGTACTACCCTGTGGCAAGAACTCATGATGCACCACGCCCCTGCAATCGAAGAAAACTGTGAGCAAAACCTTCACGTTCGACCGAACTTGGCGCGCTTTTTTTGGTCTTGGCTCATGCGGCAGCTTCCATTGGGATGATTGAGCTTTGGTTTCCACGTCATAACCATAAACCCATGATTCGTCACCAGTTATGACCCTCTGGAGCACATTTGGGTCGTCACGGACCGAGTCCAACATCTCCTGAGCAATGTTAACGCGATGCTGTTTTTGGTCGAAATTGAGCAATTTTGGCACGAATTTCGCGGCGACCCGACTCATGCCCAAATCATTGGTTAAAATCGAATGGCACGAGCCAATCGATATGTTTAGGTCCTCAGCAACTTCTCTAACGGTGATTCGACGATTGGCTAATACTATTTTCTTCACTTTATCAATGTTTTCGTCTGTTGTTGACGTGCTCGGGCGTCCGGCACGCTCTTCGTCGTTCATATCTTCTCGGCCCTCTGAGAACATTTTGTACCACCGATAAACGTTGCTTTGGTCCAAGGTAGCTTCACCATATGCCACAGTCAACATTCGAAATGCGTCCGCGCACTTTATTTTGTTTTTCACACAAAATTTGATACAGATTCTTTGATCCATTTTTTGGAATAGGCAAAAATCGAAGACGAGCCAAAACACATCCAAGCAAAACAGCTGTCAAAAATTAACTAAACATTCAAAATGGTCGACCTTGTCAGCATAAGTAAGGGACATGAGTACCAACATAACGCTACAAAAAAATCAAAAATCAAATATACGTAGCCAGCGGAAATTTAAAATTCGCGATACTTTTTGAACAGACCTCGTAGTAGATATACAATAATTATAAGCAAGTTGTAAAAAAAAAAAAAAATTATATTTATTTTTATTATTATTATTTTATTCTTATTATTTTTATTTTTGATATTATTATTATGATAATAATAAGATAATAATAATAATAATAAACCAGACATTCTATAAAATAAATTCTAAACGCATAAAGTTCACATTCATTTAAAAAAACGTTTTTTTGGTTATCTTTAATGAACGAAATTGTTTCAATTAGGAATATTAACATTGATATAGAAACAGTTTCTAGTAAGTATATTCCAATTAGAAAAGTATTAGTTAGATGGATAGGTATTTTTGTGTCATTTCAATGAAGTTGAATTCCTACATATATTCATTCAAATAATAAAAACAGTACATACTGGATGTTATTACAGAATATAAAGGGTTCGACCGTATCCAAAAGCTTTAATGGCAAATTGAATTGAATCGGCTTTAATCAGAATTTTCACTTAGTACGGTAACGTTACGATATCTTCTCACGTAACCAGGTAGAAACCTATTTCGGTTTCCGGTTCGACAGTGAGTGGTCCGGATATTCGTGGAATACCATTACCAATGTGTCACCTGCTAAACATTTGACGGGGATGGAAAAAATATTTCACGTCCCCGAAATACGTTTCACGCTTCTTTTTGGCGAAAGGCGTTTTAGGAAGCGGTTTTCACGACCTTTTTTTATAAAATATCTATCGTCGAATAATTTTTGTTAACATGAATCAGTATAAAACAAACTTTAAATGAAATAAACAAATGTATTCAACCACAAAATAAACAACCATTCACAAAAAATTTTCAATAAAATAATACTTTTCGACTACTAGAAAACAGACGTTTTCATTCTAATTAAAATAAATAAATCAATATATATATATGAGTATATATACCATCAAAAACCATTCACTTTTTTTTTTTTAATTTATGAACATAATTTACCTGTACGCTGTGAATTCGTCAAACATAAGGATTACAATTGATTACATAATGTAATAGAACTATTTATCTTTATGCGATTGTGATTATATTTACTGTTAGAAAATATTGTAAAAGCTTCTATATTCACCAATGAAAAGAGTTAATCTTTTAAAATAAAACTTGGATTGATCCAAGAAAAATGATTTTATGTAAATATTTCAGATCAATATCTTAAATCTTTTACAGTATACTTGAGGTGATTAAATCTTAAATAAAATGTCATATTTAAAATCTTATTTTTTTTAATTACAAAATATTTTTTATGTTCTGAAAACATTTTTTTGAACAATTGATTCTCATGACATGTGATAGGTAGCTAATCTATCGCCACTTTATTGTGACATGAGTTCTACATCAGACTAAAGACAGTTTAAATTGTATGTTTTTTTACGCTGTGTGGCACTCATAGTTGTTGCACTCTTTCAAAAATGGTATTCTTTATGCATAATAACTATTTTTATAATACATTTTGGTGATGTTTGAAAATTTCCATATGGAAAAACCTTGACACGAAAATCAGCAGCAAAGTAAGGATTTAAGGGACTTGTGTGCGACTAGATCATGACATGTTGGATCGAATGCAGGGCGAACACATCAATCACCAAAAAACCCGCTCAGGGTGTCAGAAATGAAACATATCTGGCAAGATACTACGCGATAGAATTAGGAACTTAAGGATAAAGGAAATATGCGTGTTCAAGTATTGTAGGTGTGGGAAGCAAAGGAGAAGATACTGGTTGGCATACGTGAGAAGAATGGATACATCTAGACTTCCTCTCATTGTGTTGCACGGCCAACCGCAAGGTAGACCACCAAAGAGATGGATCGACAGCTGGGATTCTACCTCACAGGAGGCTTATTTCTCTTGAAACAAGCCACAAGGCCTACACTCAGAAGAAGAAGATTATCAACCTGTACAAATTTATTATAATATATAATACGAGTACATTACATTGTATGTGTGCTTACGCCATGCCTACCTTTACCTAGGCCTCCAACCATTCCAATAAAAATTAAATCTCTATTGCTTTAAATACACACCCACGGTGCTGCTTTGGCATGAAAGCAGTCGTAACCGACCCACATTTTACTTTAAAAATACCCTTTCTGGGCCTTAAAAAGTACCTACCCATAATGTAGCATAGTTGTATAACTGTTATAACTGTTAATTCAAAAACTTATATATATCGTCCACATTGGTTGATGAAACAGCTGTCGTAAAGTAAAATAAATACAATTTGTGATATAAAACAAAGTTTTTGAATTAATATAAGATTTTTTTTTCGAAAATCGTTACCCTAGTCTCAAAATAATTTATTATTCATTTATTTGGGGTAACAAACAGCGATTACAGTACACAAATAAAACACATAACATGCATTACAAACAACAAAATAAGCCCTATTAGATTCTACCACAAGAATAAATGATAAGATGAGTTAACAGTACATACTAGTTAATAGAAAATGATTTAAAACTAGAGTCAAACAAGCGAATCATAATAATTGAACAAAATGAAGCTTTATATGATAAACTACCTAACTATCCAACCATAATACCGAAGGGCTAGGGAGAAATAATTGTAAAAAATAGAAATATTTTTAATAGATATTTTAAGAAACGGACTGAGATACCTACGTATTCGCAAGTGCTTAAAATTCTTTGTAAAATTGCTTCATAAACAGATGGCGGCAATACAGTTGCGAGAAAAATGTCGAGAAAACATAGAAAACAGAAATTACGAGAGCGGAAACTTTAGCCGTCATTCGCAATGTTCAACGAATATGCAAATTTTAAATATGAATGTGAAAGATTCCACCGCTCGCGGGAGAGATTAATTAAAATGAAATTAAAATCCTCTGGCAACTGTGGGCGCTACGTGGATTCTAAAAATTAATCTGTATTATGGAAGAAGGGTGACATCAGATTATTGCGGTTTTTCCCTTTGAATTAGATGATGTGTACGTTTTTATTAATATTGTATATAATGCGCCCCATACGAATTAATGTGCTCTTATCAAATAAACAAATTGTTAGTCCACTATTTTGACACTGCTGGAGAGGGTTCAGAAAAAAATCTGAAGTATCTCTACATGAGGGAGTATGATATTTATCCGTGGCTCTATCCCATGGTATTTCTTTTGGGAATACTCGCGACCAACTCTCTGCATATTCGGAGAGATGGGCATCTCATAACCCATTTCTTTAGATTAATCAGGGGATATTTCAAGAACTCGGGCGTGCTGGAGGATGTTGGTCTTTTTGTCCCTGATAGATATATCCGACAGCGACAGCACAGATTGTTTTACCTACCAGTTGCCAGAACCAACCTGCCTCTGGTGACACCTATAGGAACAGAAATAAGTCTGCTGAATGCGGTCTCCTCAGGGATCGAAGTTTTCATATTAGTGAATATACGTTCAGAAGACAAATACTCTTGTCTTCCTAATGTCAAACCGTCTCTCATATATTCCTGGTATAATGTTGTATATATATAATATGTAATATTTTCCCTGTACTCAACAGATGCCTTAAACATTTATGGTGTTTGTAATATCTGTTGAGTTAGTAAAGTGATTTGATTTGATCGATTTATACCTAAGTATACCTAATTTAAAATGTATTTATCAAACATTTCAAATGCAAACAGTCGATGTTTTTCTTGAAGTTCTTTCGAAAAATTAAATTTTGATTAAATTTTACAAAAAATGTTCATCGAGTATGTTTCTATGGATGATTATTTTAATAATGTACGTCGATCGTCAGCAATTAAATAGTACGCACTAAAAAACCATTCATCATCAACACTTTTTGCATTACGTGCATATCACGTGCACATCACGTGCACATCACGTGCACATCACGTGCACATCACGTGCACATCACGTGCACATCACGTGCACATCACGTGCACTTCACGTGCACTTCACGTGCACATCACGTGCACATCACGTGCACATCACGTGCACATCACGTGCACATCACGTGCACATCACGTGCACATCACGGGCGAATTATATGCACTACATGTGCGAATCACGCATATGTCACTAGCACAGCCTCGGCTAGGACGTGACGTGCACGGCACATACACATGTGCCGTGATGTATGAATGTAGAGGATCGAGATTAGTATATCAGGACAGTTGACAGTGGCGGTACATTCGGTCTACATCACGTGCACATCACGTGCACATCACGTGCACATCACGTGCACATCACGTGCAAATCACGTGCACATCACGTGCACATCACGTGCACATCACGTGCACAGCACGTGCACATCACGTGCACAGCACGTGCACATCACGTGCACATCACGTGCACATCACGTGCACATCACGTGCACATCACGTGCACAACACGTGCACATCACGTGCACATCACGTGCACATCACGTGCACATAACGTGCACATCACGTGCACATCACGTGCACATCACGTGCACATCACGTGCACATCACGTGCACATCACGTGCACTTCACGTGCACTTCACGTGCACATCACGTGCACATCACGTGCACATCACGTGCACATCACGTGCACATCACGTGCACATCACGTGCACATCACGTGCACATCACGGGCGAATTATATGCACTACATGTGCGAATCACGCATATGTCACTAGCACAGCCTCGGCTAGGACGTGACGTGCACGGCACATACACATGTGCCGTGATGTATGAATGTAGAGGATCGAGATTAGTATATCAGGACAGATGACAGTGGCGGTACATTCGGTCTACCTACCCCTTTGGGGAGATTTCATGATGATTAGTTAGTTGATTATGGGGCAATGAATGTTCCTCCACAAGTGGTTAAACTATAACTACAACACCCGGCGTCAGTGGAATAGACACAAAGTTGGCTAAACCATCCACCACAATGGCAAGAGAATAGGAGAAACATAGCCCATATCATCTTAATATTACTAAAATAACACGACTTTCTAATGTTATTATATTCAAAAGTTATTTTCCCTCTTTTTTCCCGTAAAAAATATTATGTACATACGAGTACATAATCCATATAGCATTTCATAATCTATGCAACAATAATTTTATTTTATTCTTCCTTACGTCATTACAAGATTTACTAATTATTTGTACTTAAATAATGTAACAATATTTTGTTTTTCCTAGATCACCACATAGTGTGGATGTGTATATAAAGTTGGTGTGTTTGTTTGTGTCTTTTGTGTGTTTATGTGTTTAAACATATTGAATCAATTAATAATAATTGTTGTTATGACATGTTAAAAAAAATACGACGTGAATTGAAAACATAATGCTTAACACGTGTTTTTTAGCCGATTAAACCGGGGACCGTATGGACTAAATAACTTCTAGTCAAATGTGATCCCTACAAGTTGTGCCTGCCGCCGTCATGAATCAACTTATTTCAGTTAAAACGGCGTAAAACTATAATATTTCTGTGGTGAAATCGATAAAAAATTGTTCAAGTGAACATGTTGACAAATGTCAAAAGTGGATTTTTTAAAGAACTATTAAGAATTTGTTTTAAAGCAAAATTTAATTATATAAATAATTTCATTATACGAGTTATACGAGTGATATATGCGCTTCTGACATCGAACAAAATAGCATTTATTTACTACAAACACTTAAACAACCTGACACTAGCATCATTACAGTAGATGACTATGTGTGCATAATAGAGGAGGGCTCAACGCAGGGCTAATCACCCTGCATTATTACGAACACCAACACAATGACCTCAGAACTCAGACTTCTCAATGAACAACGCCCTAGACAAAAACATACTCGTATATAGAGAAGGACGGTCAGAGACAGGAGCCAGTGAAGGACTGTCGTGGAGGAGGCCAAATCCCACACCGGGGTGTAGCGCCGAGAAGAAGAAGAAGAAATCAAGTAATATTTTCTTTAATATTAGGTTAATTAAACTTTTAATTATTTCAAAACGCTAAACAATATTTCTAAGGTCTTTTGTTAAATTTTAAGGAAAATTTTATATTATTTACGAGCGCCATTTATTATAGATATAAATAAATAGGATAATCATTCTTTTCAGACACCTTGTTTGGAAAAGATTAGCTCTGAAAGAGGCTTCACTGGGAAGTCTAATTACTCTAACGTTCAATTTATTATGAAGGATGTATTTTCTTTTGAAATAATCTATCATTAACTATAATGAAATATGTTGGGTGCAAAAAAAATATTGGCACTCGGTTATTTATGAAAATTTGAAATTTTGTGTATTAAGTGTTTGTCAGTAACGTATGGAATATCTAACAATTATATTTATATTTTCTGATGAAGCACATGGTTAGACATTTTAAATTAATTAGTATAAAAAAAAATATTAAGCAAAATGAGAACTTGTGAGTGAAACATGGGTACAAGCAAAATTAGTTGACTTCAATTATAACTAACCTTCCATGGTAAAACACAGTGTTATTCTTCTTCTTCTTTGTTGTAGACCTATGTGGTCTGTTCTCCAGAGTGTTGCTCCTCATGTGAGGTAGACTCCCAGCCATCCTTCATATTTTATGAGGTCTTCCACGAAGGCGAGTCCAATGAGGCTGATTATGTAATGCAATATAAAGGAGTCTGGTGGTGTCCATTCTTTAAACACGACCGTACTAGTCCATTTTTCGTGTCTGCTCCATCTTATAATATCCTCGACCTCACATATCTATCTTATTCTGGAGTTCCACGCGATCTCTCGGTGTCTTGCCTGCTTTGTGTTCTTTATATTAAAAAATTATATATAATTTTTGGTCTTATATAAAACGAAATTACTACTAAACAACCAAAAACAATTTAAAATTAAATAACATTATTTCTCATTTTAAGATAATAATACCAGAAGTTTCTTAAACCATTAAATTTTGAATATTCTGGATTGAAGATTAGGATTAAAGAAGACAGAAGTCTAAATTTACGATTTGTGAAATGGTCACACTAAGAATCTGAATAAATACAAAATATTTTTAGAACGCTTAAACTTTACAATATGTTAAAATATTAATAATAAAAATGATAAAAGATAAAATGATTGTCTTCTTCGACGTGTATAGAGATATATTCTAGGGTGCCTGAAACATAGTATTTGATATGTGATCGTAAAAGAAAAAAAAGGATTTTAAAACAATGACAATACAATTATATATTTTTTTATCTTAAAATGATTTTTATATTATATTTAGATTAATTAAATAAATACTTTTACGTTAAACTTTGAATTTAATTATAACAGTATATTTTTCTGATATCAATATTTTTGATAACATAGAGTAAAAAAACATTTTATGAGACATAGACAATCAAACAAAGAGATTATTTTGTTCAAGCATTGATTGTCTTCTTCTTCCTTATTGTAGACCTTTGTGGTCTGTTCTCTAGAGGGTTACTCTTTCTGTGAGGTGGATTCCCATCTATTAGAGGCTGATTATGTAGTACAATATATGGGTCTTGTGGTGTCCATTCTTTGAACATGACCGTACCAGTCCCTCCTTCGTTTTCTACTCCTTATAAAATCTTCAACCTCACATATCTCTTTAATTCTGGTGAACCTCACGCTATCTCTCAGTGTCTTGCCTGCTATCGTCATCGGTGTCTTAATCTCTGAAATCTTTAGAACTTGTTTTGCCCTGCCTGTGTCTGCCCTTGCCTCAACGCGATATGTTATTTATTGGTCTTACGCATGCTTTCTAGATTCTCATCTTACTCTTAATGGGCATATATTTGTTTTTCCATATTGTGGATTTTAGAGCACCATAATCAGCTGTCCCTCGTGTCCGAGGAAGACTGTTCTTCACGGTTGTGGGTTTGCATGTGACTGAAGAGCCTGATCCTGGACCCACAGATTCTGGGGCATCTGGGGCAGGGGAAGGCGCTTATAATGGAGCCGTCACCGTCTCTCAGTGGTCTCTCCTTTCTATTCCTCCTCCTCTCTGCGACGTCGTCTCTGCGCTGTGTTTCAAAGTTTTGCATGCCTGTATGTACTGCTGTTCTCCACCTAGGTCTGTCTTCTGCATTTTTTTCCCAGCAATCACAGTCGATACTAGTCTTTTGTTGGTTTACTTTAAGGGAGTCCTTAAAGCGTTTCCTCTGGCCACCGTGTGAGCGTTTCACTTGGGTAAGCTGAGAGTACATAATCTTCCTTGGGAGTCTTGTCTCAGGCATTCTGACGAAGCACCATAATAATAAGGGATTAAACCAACCATTCGTTTCGTAGAGATTCAATTTTTCATGTTAGATGTATTTTCAAATGTGAACTGATTAAACTGATCAACAAAATAAGTAGAAAGTGTTTCAAGATGTCGACACAACTCATTGTACCATATTTTATTATTCAACAATAAAAGGACCATACTTCAGCGTACCTCGCACACGAAATCCCATCGTGTTTTATTTACATCTGCCGAATGAAAACAGTAGTGCCAATGAACCGTACTCTTCTCCCTATTCAGAAGCAATAATTTTCTTCCCTTTTAGCGGTTTAAGGAGACCCCCCTGAGTGCTCCGACTGCCTTTGAGAGATTTAATAAAACAGAAGTGCCAAACACAAAGCTAATTTGCGTGGATTAATGGCCGACCTTCTAAAAATATTCCGACGGACGGTTCATTGTTGATCTGAATCTGACTTAGACGTCAATTTGCCTCACACTTAATAGCCGAGAATACTCTCTTTGTGTTTTGCAGGAGTATTTATTATTTATTAGTTTGAAACACGAATTCATTCTTGACTTTGTGTCGTGAGATTTTTGAAGAGTTCGTTTGAAGTTTGGTTATTAAAAAATAACGAACTCCACTGGATTTCCATTTCCGTATTTTTCATGAGCTTTCTACTTTGAAATTAGATTTGCTGTAAATGACATTTTATATAAACGTTATATGATTCATATACATTATAGTTTTATCGTAAGACCAGTCGATATAAATATCAATAAATGCCTTTAACCTGTCCTCGTACAGTCACTAAAACTGCTAAATATGTGTTGTCAGGCCATAGCTAACCTCCCTCTATTTAATATTGCGACTTTAAAATGCAAATATAAGAGCTTTGCAATGTCAATATTTTTAAAATAAAACTGTATTCAATATTATTAAAAATCGGAGATTTGGTTTCCGTATTTGCACCTGCAATGAATCACATTGAAGATTTCCCATTTAAAAAAATAGAAGACTTGTAAATCGCTTTATACAATTCAATTATACTACCATAGAAGCAGAATAAATTTTTACAGAAATTAAGCATTGATTTCTAACGGATAATAAATATTAAGTTTTGATAAATCATCACATTAAAATATTAAATTAAAATAATTACTTGTGAAAATAATATCTTTTTTTTTAGTTTTTCCGTATTTAATGAGAGTGACATGTTTCATCGAGCTTGGACATGATTAATTATTAACATTTTTACAGTTCTTTTAATTTAAAAATTATTTTTTATTTTTACACCTGTAGATGGAGGTATCCTCCGAAACATGTCCTGTTTTTAAATATTTTTTTTATAATAAGTGGATTAAACAAAGTTATTTTCAATTTCCTAAGTATATTTATATTATTATTATTTTGATGAATCGCTCTTACATCATGACAGCATGAGCCAAATCGATGAAAAGGGTATTATAGCTATCATAGTGATTCTCGTGACATGTGATATTTAGCTAATCTATCGCCATTTTATTGTCAGGTGAATTCTACACCAGACCAAAGAGAGTGTGACAATCACACTGCCCTCGCCGAAAATCGAACCCGAAACCTTCAAGGTGGCAGTCAATGCACTTATCACTCGGCCACGAAGGTCGTAAGGTGATACATATTGTATATGTTACAAACTATGAAAATCATTAAGCAACTCAACAAATAAAATTTACAATTACGCAATCATTACAAAATCAACATTTTGAATGTATACACAAATACTTGTAGACGAATACTGGATTTTACCCGCAATTTCAGCCACGAAGACTCAGCCTTCGTCTCTATTGAGATAAAATTAATCCTTGAAATGATAATCCGCAATGGGCAAAATCCAGTATTCGTCTACAAGTATTTGTATACATTCAAAATGTTGTAAAAACAAAAACTGGTCAATGTTAAAAATAGCATTTAAATTGGAGCGACATCTCCAGGCGTTATCTAGCAATACGTTAATAGCGGTAGCCTTTCACATTGATTTAATAAAAAGATCTTCTGCTTAATGCTAAATCTAATCTTCATAGATGGCGCCAGTGTGTAGATTGAAATAGAAAATGTGAATTGTGGTGTTGCATAGTAGCATATATACAACTTCCAAAAATTTGTCAGACATGGTGGTCGTAAGAAGGGTGGAATGGGGAATGTTGTATAACATAAAGCGTGCGTTTAACCCAACCAATGACAGGTCATAAGTCCTGTAAACACCTCGACCACCATATTCTGTTTCCAATTTGCATCTTCGTCTCTATTGAGATACAATTAATCATTACATAATCAACTTATTCATATATATTGTATATGCTAGTGCCATTGCATGCAACGCTCTAAAGACCGTCCAACAAAGCTTGTATTGTATCCTTTCTGAACATTTCAGCCAACGGAGCTCTCGTGCACAAAACTAAAAAAAAACATTTATTTTAAAATACAATGATTTACAATATCGTGCAACAAAATTTAATGTGAGCATTGGCCCGGTGTATCCGATAGGAAATATTTTAGGAAAATTATCTCTGTCGTTAATAAAATCCGAAACCCAGCCGCCTACCTATCATGCGCTCGTTTTTTTTTCGTTTCGTCCGCAACGTAACGGAAGCATTTTACGCGATACAGTAACGACTGACGGTACAACTTCCGCTTAACGGCCGTTACCCGCCATTGTCTAACGGAACGTGTGTCGTCATAATTGAATTCATCCCTAATGTATGGCCTGAGTGAAAAATAATCATTGCAATTTGTGTAAACAAAAGGACATAATATTTCATAAAAATAAAAGTAAATTTATTATTACACCAAAGTTTTGAAATGAAATTAAAAATTAATTGGAGCGTTACCAACCATTAACCAGTCATCTCATAATACAGTTAATTTGGGGTGAAGGTGTGTAAATATCATTATTAGATTATCGTCATAATTCGTTATTGAGAATACCTTATTCTTCTTCTTCTTCCTTATTGTAGACCTATGTGGTCTGTTCTCCAGAGAGTTGCTCCTCCTGTGAGGTAGATTCCCAGCTGTCCTTCCATCTTTTAAGAAGTCTTCCACGAGGACGAGTCCCATGAGGTTGACTATGCAATGCAATATAGGGGAGTCTGGTGGAGTCCATTCTTTGAACATGACCGTACCAGTCCCTTTTTCGCTGTTTGCTTCATTTTATAATATCCTCAACCTCACATATCTCTCTTATTCTGGTGTTCCTCACGCGATCCCTCGGTGTCTTGCCTGCTATGGTCCTCAGTGTGTGTATGTTGAGAATACCGATTGTATTTTTTAATCTTTCAAAGTTTTTTTTAAATTGTTCCACTTTCGATGTTAATTTTTTTAAAGATTTTATCAAGACAAAAATTTCAAAGGATGGGAAACAAATGATTTTAAAAATTATTTCAACAAATTTCAATGTAAGCAGAAAATAGATAAAATTTACGAATGAAAACGTCTGTTTTATAGAGGTTTTATTGTACTTGTATTTTATAGAAACGACATGTTTCGCCTAGCCATGACATTATCGTCTTGATATTAGATAATAGCATAACATGTGATATACAATAGGCAATACTTGTCATTCATATTTATAATATAATAAAACTTTGAGAAAACAGACGTTTTCATTTGTATTAATTATTTAATATGTAGTTGTACATCATTGCTCACGAAACGATAAATAAGGAAATAGTTCATCATTCAAGTTCCCTCGATCAGAAGCCAAGTATTCTCTTTGAAACCATCAACCGATATGTTATGTTGATTATACAGATCAACTGTTAACTAAACAATTATTCCATGAATTAAAAAAAATAAAAACAAAGATTTCAGATTTCTCATCATACTTTATGACGGATTAAGTGATTATATCATAAATTGCTTTGAAATTAAATGTCGCAGAATGTGAGTAGGTATATATTGTGACGTCATGCTTTCAGAAATCGTGACGTCACAGTTTTAAACAAGCCGTATATTTAATAAACTCTATCCACAGATACACAATTGTCCCAGATATCGCCGAGCTTCGGAGGAGGTTGCCAAGATCAATTGTGTGTACCCTTTCCTATGTCTAATTTAACTAAAGATCCTGTCTATGTGAACCCAACAATAGATTTGATCTCCACACTAACAATGTGCCGCTCTCGTATAGTTAGCCCGATGGAGAAATATATTACTCGTTTATGCCTAGCTCCGAGCTCACTAAATGAATGCTCAATTACTTTCCACTAAGTGGTTCTGGTTACTTGAGACGTTGAGAGAACAATGGGTAGATTGCCTTGTAATAGATGGAGGTACAAATATAATTCAGAGATCCAAACCAAGAATTTTGGAATACGTTAATTTTCAATACTGTGCAAACTGATAACCGATTATTGTGTTTTCGAATATCAGATTCTCAGAATATATATAATGTGTAAAAAATAAAAAATATTTCTTCTCCTATGCGTTACAAAATAATAAATTTTAGGATCATTTTAAAATGTGACAATACTTTTATTGTATTTATTATATATAGTAGAGGTTATTATGGACGGAACTTGTTTATTAATGTATATACTAGAGAGCATATATTTATCATAAATATCAAACTAACTAACCATCACGCCGTCTTCGCGAAGGGGTAGGCAGAAAGAATGGACAGCCAAACTTTTCTCTCCTGACATATTTCTCTCGCTTCCTTAACATTCATACATCGTGTCATTTCTCTGACTCCTCACATGGCCGACATTCAATGTTTGATTTATTTGATCGTGCCATGTTTTCCTCGGTCTTCCTCTATTTCTTGTTTCATTTGCATCGTTAACATATAATTTTTTACCATTATTTATTCATTCATTCTTTCTGTACGTTCAAACCATCTTAATGATTCTTTCATTATTTTGTTCATAACACCATCATTCGCACCGCATTCACTTCTAATATTTTCATTCGACACTCTATCATACACAGAGTATCCACACATTTGTCTAAGAGATCTCATTTCTACTGCATTTTTTCTACTTTCATCCTTCTTTTGGCAGTTCCATGCTTCGCTTCCATACATAAGGGTCGGTAGAGGAACACCATTGTGCACTGCCATTCTAGCTTTTGTGGATAGGTTTTTATTTGCGATGACAACTTTAAGTGCACCATTCACTTTGTTATAAGGATTAATTGTATCTCAATAGAGACGAAGATGTAAATTGTTTTTCTGGGAACAGAATGTGGTGGCCGAGACGCTTACAGGACTGATGACCTGTCATTGGTTGGATTGAGCGATCGCTTTATGTTTAACAACATTCCCCATTCCGCCCTTACAAAATTCACTTTGTTGCCTGCCCCAACCCTTCTTTCAATATCCTTCTTCACTCGCCCATATCTTGTAAACATACTACATAAATACACGAACTCATCTACTTGCTCCAAATTTTCACATATTGGTTGATACTAGACAAACAGAAACTAGAATGGTCTTACATGTTTCTAACTATATTAAAATTTTATAAAGCGCTAAAATGGCGGTAGCCTTTCACATTGCGTTAAAAAGATCTTCTGCTTAATACTTAAAATACAATCTTCATTGATGGCGTTAGTGTGTAGATTGAATAAACTGCCATGCAAAGGGTGGTTTTGAAGATTAACATATATACAACTACCAAAAATTTGTCAGACATGGTGGTCAAAAAAGGTGAAATGGGGAATGTTGTATTACATAAAGCGTGCGCTTAACCCAACCAATGACAGGTCATAAGTCCTGTAAACACCTCGATCAACCATATTCTGTTTCTAATTTGCATCTTCGTCTCTGTTGAGATACAATTGATTCTTGAATATTAAAATTGCTTTATCCGGAAAATACGAACACACAATACTTAATCCCCGGGAAATTTCAACATCGTAAATTCGTTTGTTTGGGGCC
The DNA here is from genome assembly GCA_022606425.2 of Lepidostoma basale. Lineage (NCBI taxonomy): Eukaryota > Metazoa > Arthropoda > Insecta > Trichoptera > Lepidostomatidae > Lepidostoma > Lepidostoma basale. The sequence goes on along the minus strand of JAHDVF020000615.1, from coordinate 193,787 downwards.
CGCAGTATAGAAATATTAAGTACTCCTATTAATTTATGTAGGAATCACATAAATATTTAATAACGATCCACTCATTGTATAGCCATTCCGGTTTCGGGAAATGGCGAGGAAATCCAGACGCTTAATGCATTCACATCAATATTCTGAAGAAGATCTCAGGCAACATAGTATCCCCTACTAGAGCAATACGGAGTAATCAATCTTCCTTCAACGCGTCTGTGAGACAGCTGTTATGGTTGATTCATCATAACTGTATGTAACGGAATACATAAACACATTAACCGAATGTTTCCCACGATACAATATAATGCAAACGATCTTGGCGCTAAATTAAAGCAAGTTAATATTTAATTTAGGTAAGTCAATTTAACTAAATCTCTAATAATCTTGAAAAGGTTATTGATTAACACAGCGTGTTAGTAAAGCATGATACTGAAAATAATTGTGAATGTCTTAAATACGAGGCGTATAGAAACAAAAACGTCAATGTCAGAATCATCAAATTGTTGATGAACAATGAAAAATGTTTTGATTTAAACCTGTTTAAGGTTATACGATGCAACAAATTTTAAATATTAAAACATAGCGTGCAGCTATAATTTGAGTAAATTTGATTTATACACGTGGTTTCTTTGGATAAACGGATAAATGCCGTAGAAATGAGGTCACTCAGAAGAATGTGCGGAAAAACAAATGTCTGCTATTTTATAATTGACATTGCCGTTTTTGTTACAAATTTTCTGACACTACTTCTGGTTTTGTTTTGAATGCAGCATGACATTGCCATATTTCTTATCAACACCTTTTCATACTAACGATATTTGTATGAGATGCCATCTTGAATAATATCATTTCTCGAATTTTGATTGGTTCATTTAGTGACTGCCGCTATTGTTTTAAAATGTTGTTGACACTACCGGGTTTGTTTCAAATCTGAATTTAAAAAGTCTAAAATGTATGTTTTAATGGCAGAATTGTTTCAAACCAAATGTGGACTCAGATTGTTATCAATTTTCTCTATCAAACTGTATATTTAACTCATTTTCGTATTTTGCTCGACATTTATTTCCATACGCCTCATATGTTTGTATAAGAAACAAGATCTATGTGAGTTTATTAAGTATGAAACATCTATATGAAAAGATTATATGGGTGAATGAAATAATAATGAGATAACAAAGGCGGATTGCTTGAATACAAGATTGTTTGATCCAATATAATAAACAGTAAAGCGATTAAATTGATATTTAAATCATATATTCGTATTTTTTAGATTTTTCTATTTCAAACGATTAAATATTTGTAATCGTTATAAAAAAAACTGACAGCAGTTGATAAGCTGATACATATTGTTTAATGAAAACAAGCTCGTCGATGTCGTTTTACTCCATATTATCAAAAACTTATTTACAGACTAAAAAAATACGTGTTTTTTTACTTAACGAAAAAGCTTAAAAGGCATTTATAAAAGTTTAGAAAACCGGCTCAATAGAATTGACATGACTGAAAAAAACACAAAATTAAAATATGTATTCTGCGTACATATTATATAATTTGTTTGATCATGTAGCCAGAGTAGATAGTGACATCTCTCATATACAGCCACTTGCGAAAGGACACTTTCCATCTGGTAGACCACCTAAGAGATGAAGGGATCTCGGGACCTCATCATATCAAGTGATATGATTTCTGTGTCACAGATTATAAGATATATTAAAAGAAAAAGAAAAAGAAGAGGTTATTCAATACATGTGAAAAGATTCAATATAAAAACATCCGTACCTATGATTTCAATATATTTTATGATAGATTCGTGTTTTGCCCTTGTAAGGTTATCTTATATCCTAAAAAGGCAAAACATGTTGATTCTATATTATGTTAATACACTTAATAAATAATAATAATAATAATATGCTAACTTTTAAAGCGCCGTTTTTGTGATATAATCACCTCAAGGGCGCATTAAGACGTGTTTTAAATCTAAAAATCTAAATGTGACCGCTTAAAAAACGATCGGTTTAAAAGTATAGTAGAACAAAGTATAAATGTTTAAATTGGGTATGAAATATGAAAAAGATTGGTTTTTAATTTAGATCTGAAATCTGTCGGATCATTTATGCATCTAAGGTGTGAAGGGAGATTGTTCCAAGCTGATGGACCAGCTACCGCGAACGCTCGATCCCCGAAATTTGTACTGGGGCAACGCTTCGGCTCAACTAATCTTCCTATTGCTGAGGAGTTTGCCGAGCGAAGTGTGGATTTCCGTGAATTTAGGCTGTCCGTTATACAGAGTTCAGATATATAACTTGGCGCCATTCCATGTAGCGCTTTGAAGACTGTCCAGCAGAGTTTATACTGGATTCTTTCTGGACTTTTAAGCCAGTGAAGTTCTTTGAGATGTTGTGTTATATGGGACTTTTTTGGAATGCCTTTAATGAGCCTTGCTGCTGCATTGAACGCAGATTGAAGTTTGTTTATTTGTTGTTTTGGAATGTTTGCATAAATTCCATTACAATAATCAAGTCGTGACACAACGAAGGAATTTACAAGAGTTTTGAAAGTGTCATGGGGAATACTCCTTTTGACGGATTTTAATCGTCTTAGGTGGAAGAAACTAGCGCTGACCGTGTTATTAATTTGGGATTTTAGAGACAGATTTGCGTCAAGATAAACACCAAGAAGCTTTGTTGAGTTTTTGGGAACGATATTCGACTTCTTCTTATTCTTCTTCAAGTGCCCTTTCGGGCCCCCCAACGTTGGCGATCACCTCGGCGAACCTGTCCCTGTTTTGCGCAGCTTGGAATAGCTCCTCCATACTTCGGATGCCGTTCCATTCCCTCACGTTTCGCAGCCAGGACATTTGTCTCCCACCGGGCCCTCGGCGTCCCTCAATTTTCCCCTCCAATATCAGTTGGAGAAGGTGGTACTTTTCCCCACGAAATCTTCTGAACCTTGATAGTTGATAACAGCTCCCTGTCAACTCTAGCTCGCCTCGGGACTTCGGTCTGTCCAGGGAATTCTGAGCATTCTGCGGTAGAGCCACATTTCAAATGCTTGCATTCTGTTCATTGAGTTGACTTTTAAAGTCCACTTTTCACATCCATACAGTTAAACAGACCAAACATAGCATTTGATCATTCTCCAGCGGAGTTTCAAATTTACGTTATCATTGCAGAAGAGTGATTTCATTTTATTTAATAAACTTCCACAAAACGAATATTTAAATAAAATTGAATATTTATTGTTTCTTGATCAATGATCTCAAACTCCATACTAAATAATCAAAACAAATGAAAAGTCTGTTTTCTAGACGTTTTATCATATTTTTTTAATTTCATTTACCTACATAACTTAAAATTTCTTGAAAACTGACCTTTTCTCGTTTTATTTTTTAATATACTTTGTATATACAACACTTACATTAAAAAAATAAAATTACATAGACATGTTTCGGACAAACAGTCCTTCTTCAGTAAAGATACATTTTAAAAAATATTATAAAATTATTTACATAATCTGACAGATGTTATTAAGATTTATTTACAGACCTTTTCATTCGTATTAATAATTTAAAGTTTGTGATGGTATTGAACCATCGTAGAGAGAGATGCGTGAATTCAGACGTAATACGAAAATAAATTCAAATGACTAGGAAATATAACACCTAACCATGTGGGGGTAGGTCTAGGCGGGGAGCAGGGGAGACGCGGGGAGGGGAGAGAGGGGAGAGAGGGGGGTTGAGCCGAGAGGGGTGTGGGCCAGGGAGAGCTCGCGGCAGGGGAGTGGACTTGTGACCTGACGGGAAGCGGTCGCTTTTGGTATTAAATTCAGTGGGTGTTTGTTGTTCTGATTATCAAGAACTTCATTTTATTTTGTATACAAGTATAGTGGTACGAGGGGTGCGGCATTTGCAGATTTAAAAATACTATAGAATCAGTTTTCCTGAGCTGTTACGACTGAAAAGCTAAGTCTAGAATTAAGAATTTATATTTCAGGAAATTGGAACGTATGCGTTCGGCTTACTCCATGATTATACTATGCTTACGTTTATGTATTACATACATGTACCTAGATATATATATGTATATGATATATTGATACCTTTCCTATACTGCACGTAATATAGTTCATTAACACTCGGGCCAACGCATCGCGCCCAAACAGGTATTCACTAACTCATCGAATACTGAAATCTTAGTTATGGACATGTAGCGTTCTAACAAAATTTGCCATCTTCTATATAAATAAACATATAAACTACGACCCATGCAAATTATGCTACATAAATATGGTTGACTGCTGATGAATGAAGACAGTTAGGAGGGGTTGGGATCGCGCACTTCTTTGACCCCACCGAAAGACGAAATATAAGGTAGTATGGTGAAAGACCCTGCTATCTGTCTATTGGTGGAGATTGTCTCGAAGGTGAGTGGACCGACTGCTGACGAATGAAGACAGTTAGGGGAGGTTGGGATCGCGCACTTCTTTGACCCCACCGAAAGACGAAATATAAGGTAGTATGGTGAAAGACCCTGCTATCTGTCTATTGGTGGAGATTGTCTCGAAGGTGAGTGGACCGAACTTCGAAAACCCCTGATAGGGTGATGGCCAGGTTCATGGGTTTGAATCCCCAGGTCCACTGATTAAGGGTTGGGAAGTAGGTCGTCTGGTTACCAGACGATCCTGCTGTGGAGCAGTGGAGAAAAATCATCAGTCTGACGAAAAGACTGGTTCAACGCGATACTAACACTATTATATCCCAGTTATCCCCCACAACTCCTTATATACTTAATATATTATATTTTGACACTGAATTGTTATATAACCTGTGCCTTTCAGGAAGCTGTTCTTTATTGCATCATTATTACATTACGCTCTGATTTAAATTACTGTACATCGTATTTGTTCCAAATTATTTGTGAATGTTTCTTCCAGGGCTGCCACATTTTCTAGAGATAATATTCTGAATTATATTCTGTAAACTTAGAGATATTTTAGGTTGTTTGGTTTAGATGTTCCTAGGAAATATTGAGTGACATATAGTTTGATTACACGCGGGTTTGTCAGGATTGCTTAGAATATTCGGAAGGGTTAGGAACGATTAGCTTTAGAATGAAATTATCAGTAATCGCCAAATAAAAGGACTTGGATTACATCGGTCATAACGAAGGGTCATACGGTATTATTTCTAGACGATCACGAAGGCCAACTTGCGTAAGGTAAAACACCTGTAAGCTCCGTACAGGTGGATGAAGAGGGAATGACTGGAGGAAGCTCCACCATTCGCGGAGGAAGGTTAGGACGGATTAATTCCCCACGGACTAGGACGTTCCACCACATTTGGTGCCGTGACCAGGATTAATTAATTCTTCACGTGTGTAAATCGATTTCACCACATTTGGTGTCGTGACCAGGATGTTTCATCACAGTGATGATGACCAGGAAGGATGAAGGCTGGGTTACCATCGGGGAACAGCCCAAATCATCACATTTGGTCCCGTGACCAGGAGAGGACTGGAGAAGGAGAGGAATCCTTCCACGCTAGGTGTTCCTCACGTGACCAGGAGTAGACATCACGGAGAACGTGGACAGGAGGTATCATCTCAAGTTGAATACTAATTATTGACTTTCTCTTGGTAAAAAAAAGATTTTTTTAAAGTACTCTTAATCGTTAACGACTGTATTCGTTTAAAACTAAAATAAAAATCATAATTTGTTACATTTCGTAAGTCAAACGTGATCTCAGTTGGTTTGTAACATTAAGCATCGTGTTAATAAAATAATGAAAAATCAGAATGCACCAGAGTTACATACGAGTTCGTATATCAAACAAAACTTGTTCTTGTTAAATTTAACTACAAAACGAAACTAAGGAAATGTGTAAATGTATTAATAAATAAATGAATGAACAGTTGGGTATAACAAAGTTATTTGGGTATGCACACATCGTAACTTCCGGAAAGAGCAAAGTGTATTTTTATCTCAAATTCAGATTCGCCATTGTCTCAAATGATTTTTTTGTTGTTGTTTGTTTTCGGGTTCTACAAAAGCAAAGACGGGGTTTTATGAAACTGAATTCAAATGGATGAATTTTAGTCCCTATCTTCTTTGAAACGTTCTATGGTGCAGATAAATAGATTCGTAAAAACCGTTCGGCGATATTTTATAAACATTTGGGCATTCTATGTTTTTTCAGCATTTGACGACCCATATCATAAAATAACCCAAACTTCTTTCTTCAATTGATTGTTTTAATTTAAAATAAAGTTTATATTAGCCATATTCGAAATAGGAACAATCGACAAGCGTGTATGTCACGATGTGTGAATGTAGAGAGATATGTCAAGATAGAACAATGTGGCGATTCACCCTCTCTGCCTACTCCTTTGGGGAAACGGCGCGGCGTGATGGTTATTTAGTTAGTAAGTTAGTTTATATTAGCAACTTAGTGAAATTGAATCCTTTGAGTATTAAGAAATTATTTGAGAAAGTCGTAAACTGAGATTTTTTTAAATCAACAAAATATATAATATTCCCGAATCAACTCACTTACTAACCATCACGCCGTCTCCCCGAAGTGATAGGCAGAAAGAATGGGCCGCAAACTTTTTCCTGACATATTTCTTTCGCTCTACGTATTTTCTACATTTTTAATACAAACATCTTATCAGATATTTAAAACATATTAAAAGAGTATTATTGTTACATATAATTTGCAGCTAAATAAAATATGAAATGGAAATGTTAACACGTAAATTTAATTATATTCCATATTTGAGTAAACAAAATATATATAAAAAGTTCAACGTCCTCCTACAAGCAGCCATTTTTATTGACTACTTATTTAATGTAACAGTTTATTTCGTTTTAAATTTTGTGTGCGCCATGAATCGTTTCGGTAAAATAAATGGTATTATCCAGGACCGCTATGTTAAAACATAAGGAACATAATTCAGAATGTTTATTTTTTCTGTTTGCACATAACTTGGTAACATTGTATTCGAAATACATAATTCTGCTTCACGTCCGCCATTTTGCCTTCCAATCTGTCAGTGATCGAACACGTTTCCGAAGGAAAAATGATACTTACATTTCATTTTCGTAGTCATTACCTGTTAAAGTGCTCCATTAATCTTATCGTCGAAAAGTGTAGGAAAAACAGAGATTTTCGGTATTGTCACGGCTCACCCGTTTGTCATTTTACACATTTTAGTTTGACAACAGCACGTTCAGTGTCACCCATCAGCCGCTTGAAATATCTCGCGATTCGCAAAGGAGACGTCTGCACTGCAGAGGTAAAGAATTATATTTTCTACAATGTTGCTTTTCATACTGTTTTAACCGTAATTTTTTGGCATGTCTTGTTTGTGTATATTTTTGTAAGATTAACCTTCATATTGATTAACCGTCGCGTTGCCATGTGGTCAATTGAGTTTCCACTGCCAATTTAAAGTTGATTTTCTTAAAACCTATGGACCCTAATATTATAAAAAAATTGTAATCCTCCATTAAAGTGTTCTCAATATTTCGTAATAAAAAAAAGCAAAAAATTACTTCCTTCATCCCAAAAAAAATATTTTTTTAAGACTGCCCTCACCTTTATTCGTGTTAAGGTAGAATTTGTGTTGCTAATATTTACAACTTTATCAAAAGTGACAAATACTTACACACTGTTTTGAACGTATTATAAATTATATGTTTGGCCTTTTCTCATAGGTACGTAATAATACCGACTGTGGACGGAAACGCAGCACGCAACTTAATAATATCAGAACTGTGAAAATATTAACACTTTACCAAAAGGGACAAATATTAATACGTACTCGTTGTCTTGAACGTACCATACATTTTGCCTATGTGCCTTTATCATACGTAAAATCTCGTAAAGTCTAGCCGCGCCGGCCGCCGCGCGGCGCTTGTCTATACTTGCGTGTCCAGTCACTCGTATGCTATGACGCATTCCATATCAGAAATCGCATGGTTCCAGAAAAAAATTAATAATGATATGTTTTTCAAATAATCCATGTATGTTATAGATATCGATCTATTCCTAATGAAATTCCCTACAAGATGACATAAATTAATTTTTTTTCATCGAGTCATATGCTTGATATTTAGATAAAGTTAGCGGTAACTGAATTGACCACATAAGAGCGAGCGTTTTGTTTTGAACACGGTACGTTAAGGGTTAAAAGTAATTTATTTAATTTTGCCATTTTGACTACCATATTAGAAAAATGTTTTAAGGTTTACGTGATAGGAATAATACAAAAAATATTTAATATGAAATTTTAAAGTACAAGTCTCAATAAAAAAAAATGCTTTCATAACTGTTAAAATATAAAACGCCGTTTATGGTATCACAATTTTTTATAATTTTATTTTTATTTTTCGTGGCAGCTATTTTGTCAGCCTATGTTGACATTATCGTGTGTTTTAATTGTTAAAATTAATTTTCGTGATTTTTCGAACATTTATGTGCATTTGTTCCAATGCCAATTTGAATAATTTATTTGTTAACATTTTGAAGATTATTTTGAAAAATGCTTCGAAAGATCGAATGAAAATCAAAGAGTTTCGAATGAAAATATAATAAGTAAATGCGGTGCGAATAAAAGTGTTATGAATAAAATAATGACGGGAACATTAAAATGGTTTGAAATAATGAAAGAAGCAAGAATGGTGAAATAAGTAAATGTTAACGATTTTAATGGAACTAGAAATAGAGGACGACCGAGGAAAGCGTGGCACGATCAAATAAATCAAATATTGAAAATCGACCACGTGAGGTGTCGGAGAAATCGACGTGCGTGCATAACACGATGTAAAATGTTGAAGAACGTGAGAAGTATTCAGGAAAGAAATGTGTGGCTTATTTCTGGTCACCCCTTCGGAGAGACGGCTTGATAGTTAGTAATCAAGTATTTTAACGGTTATTACAGTTTTAACAAAAAAATGGAAGAGGTCAGGTCATAAAAGACACAAATCAAACCTTTCTTTATTAGATTTTCTGTCTTCCGCGGGCGTGATGTAACATGCTTTCTCTAATTGGCTTTAAGTAAGTGCAAACAGAGAAGGAGTAATTTCGTATCTGGGGAAAAAAGCCCTTTCGAACGATATTTCATTTTCAGTAAAAACGTGGAAGGAATTAATATGAAGTGTACTCAAGTGTTCATACTTAGGTACACATATAACTAGAAAAACGTTTTGTTCTTACGTGAATCCGTTACAAGAGTTACTTCATTACTTTTTACCTATATTTATGAACGCTTATTGAATATGGATGGGGAAAATATAGATTTGTTTTCTTTATACAATATTTCAACTAAAGCAAACATGGCAGTACATAATGGAGTTCTAGTGCCAACCCTTATGTATGGAAGTGATGCTTGGAGCTGAAAAGAAAATGATGAAAGTAGATAATATGATAGAATACCGAACGACGAAATAAGGAAGAAATGTATGGCAGATGATTTCATAATAAGTGAATTTATAAAGGATCCCTGAGATGGTCTGGACATATGGAACTAATGGACGAGAGTAAATTGGTTAAAATGTTGTTTACAAGGGAGGAACTAGAGAGGTATGTCAGGACAGAACGGTATGGCGGTCCTTACTATCTGCCTACCCCTGCGGAAAAACGGCGTGATGGTTAGTTAGTTAGTATACTCGTACATATGGATTCAAGATTTGTCAGTGAATAACGATGATGTCACCATAATATAACCAATCACAATATTATTACACAATAATTTGAAATAAATGTCAATCACTCGACATTCATCACTACCCTGTTTTCAAATGAGACATTTGATTTCAATCGTGGCCGAGTTTTGTCAGGGCAATAAAGATAACAGAATTTTTAGTATTTTATTTTTTGTCGGGACTTTACAAATATCAACAAATATTATTATTTACGTGAAGAAGCTCATTCATAAATGAAGCCAGTTAGTCCTTTAGAAACAAAAAAGGCGATAAAATGCATATAATTATATTATCGCCATTAATACACTTTATTTTAATCATAATATTTTTTTTTCCTGAACAATAACCGTATAAAACTCCATATTAAATTATTCGAATGAATACTACTAGAAAATCATCAGAATTAATTATATCTTCTTCTTCTTCCTCTTTTAATAGATCTGTGGATCTGTTTTTATGGCGTTAAGGTCTCCTGGGACACAGAACTCCAACTGTCTCGCCATCTCTTCGCAGGTCTTCCGGGTTGGCGAGTTCCCGTTGGCACGTTGTTTGCGGCTGCTTGGGGAAGTCTATCGTCGCTCAATCGTTCTACGTGGTCGAGCCAGAAGCGTCTTCTTTTCCTGCCCCATGTGACAATATCTTCGGTATCGGTAATTATTTATATAATATTATATTATACATTACTTAGACTATTTATAAAGCACCGTGTTTTATATTTAAAAAGCGCCGTGTGTTATGATTAAATCATCAAACTTAATAAAATCACTGTGTTTTCATACTGTGTTAGTCTATTCTATGGCGCCATTTATTGTGTTATTATTATAATTTTTAATATTGAATCAACTGATAAAATTTGAAACGTTATGATGGTATCACAATTTTAAAGTACGAGTATCTGTTGGAAGTATTTTTTTCGGAAATGGTGAATTTCGACCATCATTTCGATTTTTTTGTATATAGCAAACAACTGAAAAAAAATAGAGAAATAAAATAATTTTGAAATTTGAAAAACAAGGAATTGTGAATTGAAATTAAACAAATTCTTGCTTATTTACCCTTAGTATATAATACATTAAACACTTTTCTTTTATACAATCTAACAAAAAATATTTAGAGTAAGATACCTTACACTTTTGTTCCCTTTTCTTATTAATGTAATCTGCTTCCTTCTTATGTTTATCGTCCCTTATGTTTTATGACACAGCGTATTTGAATTTATTCTTTGTGTATCTGTTTTTACCCATTTAATATGTTCGCTTATAATATTATTTGTAGTTTCTTCACCTAATTATTATTAACTGTGACAATACTTTTTAATTTCTATCATGTACAATTGTTTTTTATTTTTAAATTTTTTTATAACAGTAAACACGATTGTTTAGTGGTTTTACTTGAATTTAAATTATATAAACTATCACAAATTTGTTTCGCTTTGCGAGGGCATGCTCAAACTATTTAAGCAGTTTGAGAAAACCCTCGCAAGGCGAAACAAATTTGTCACATATTATATAATTTATATAAATTAAATCCACGTGAAACCACTAAACAATCGTGTTTATTATTATAAATTAATAATGGAGTTTCACAAAAATAATACCTCAAACATCAATATGTTCCCATCTTTGTTTTATTCGTTTGTAAAATTGTCAAATTGATATTGGAACAAATGCACATAATGGCTCGAAAACTCACGAAAAATAATTTTAACAGTTGTCAAAAGTCTCCACATAAAGGAAAAAAAATATTGTAACACCTGATGATGCCTACATCGGTTGACAAAACAGCTGTCGCGAAAAATATAATAGTAAAAAAATAGTGATACCATAACATCGTTTTAAATTTTAAAAATAACTAACTAATTAACCATCACGCCGTCTCCCCGAAAGAGTAGGCAGAAATTATGAACTGTCACACTCTGATGCGGCACTCCATTCTTCTCTTTTCGCCCCGCTGGAGACGCGGTGTGATGGGTTGCGAACCTCATCGCCACCAATAGGCATCTCCCGCGCACACTTCGATCGTCCAACACCCACAAAATAAATCTAAAACAAATAATGTAAAATACAATGATATAAAATAAAAAAACAAAATAAAAATAATTTAACATAAAATTTTGGTTGTAGATGGTGCACATATTGTCTATTTAATTTATGTTCCACGTATCCACCGTTTTTTAAATTTAGCACATAATGTAATAACATATTTTGTTTTTTGCGATGTTGCACATGTTGACATGGACATGTTTTTTTTTTTTATCATCATCATAGTATTTTGTATAGTATTTTGGCCAAAACAACTGACTTTTTAATAATTAAATATTTTTCCATGTATTCTGTATTGACTAGTAAACTATCTTACATATAAGGGCTACCTACCCCAATTACAAAATATAAACATACTTTTACATAATTATAAACACTTTCAGAACGTGTACGTATAATACAATGATTAAAACTTCTTGAGTCCAAAGTATCACGCTCGAAAGGAATAAGGCATGAGACGTTAAATTTCATTTTATTCTTTATTCTGTTTACCACGTAATTGTTTACAAAGCAAACAAAATCAAGGCGGCCTTTTTGTGGTCGAAATCTTTTTAAGAAGCCTTATTATAAAACTTCGCTAAATCAGACATTTCCTGATGTAAGACATAAACCTGCTTTTTTTAAAATACTCCGAGACGGCGAGTGGCGAGACGCTGAAATTCTCATTTTCACATCCCACTTCTGTTTGTTTGCCATAAAAACGGAAAGTTGGCGATATAGTTTGTCTCGCCGCTTGAGTAGGATAGCAGTTTCATTAGAGTAAATCTTCAGCCAGACAGGATGCCTTTCCATAAATCGTTTTGCGACCCTCACCCTGTAATTGCTGGAAATGTGGGTGGCTCACGGCTCCCCGGCTCACCGGCTGCCGCTATTTGAGAGACACCTCGAGTTAAAAGGACTAAGCTCATTGAATCGATCAATTTGTATGTACTCAAACTGTTTTATCTTTTATTTGGAGTAGTATTTATTTCTTTATTTATCCAGTAAGGGCAGCATACAGCGATATCAATATATTAATTAAGAAACAAAAAAATTGATTTTGATTTTGAAAATTTGGTTTGGTTCATTTGGTGCTCCTGTAAATTTGGAGATATTTCGTGTATAAGTGAATTGTTTTGGTTAATTTAATTGTTGCCGCACTTTATCATAGTCAATTGTGACACGTAATACGTTTGTACTGTTTTGCTGTTAAAATTATATAAGTTTATTTCGTTTATATAAAGAATTTTGACAGGTATAAAAATAAATTTTTCATTTGTTCCAATGACAATTTGAATAATTTCTTCAATATTATTATAAAGTTCTTGCTGGTTAAGTGCCTAATTACAGATAATTTAAAAAACGGTGGATACGTGTAACATAAATTAAATAAACACAAAAATCCGGATCGTCCATGTCAACATGTGCAACATCGAAAAAAACATTACGTGTTATTACATTATGTGCTAAATTAAAAAAACGGTGCATACTTGGAACATAAAATAAGTAGACAATATGTGCACCATCTAAAAAGAACATTTTGTGTTAAATTATTTTTATTTTGTTATATTTTTTTATATCATTGTATTTTATATAATTTGTTTTAGATTTATTTTGTGGGTGTTGGACGATCGAAGTGTGCGCGGGAGATGCCTATTGGTGGCGATGAGGTTCGCAACCCATCACAGCGCGTCTCCCGCGGGGCGAAAAGAGAAGGATGAAGTGCCGCATCAGTAAAAGTGTGACAGTTCATTCTTTCTGCCTACCCTTTCGGGGAGATGGCGTGATGGTTAGTTAGTTAACATTAAGAAAAATAATAAATAAAGCCAATTACATGCTACTACAAATACAATAAACAGTTAATTGAATTTAAGCTAAGGCAAAATACGGTCAAACAAATTGATTGAGAGTTAAACATAATAATAGTAGTAGAAATAAGAACAAAATTAAAAGTTTTAATAAAAGTAAAAATAAAAGTTACATATTATAATATCATGTAACATTATGGTCTCATCCACACCGAAAGGTTGCTCCTATCGCTTTTTTGAAGTTTCGTTCGTTCAAGTGGAAAACATCGATGTCTCCAAAATACTTGCTGTAACTGTCACAAATCCTGAACATTGCTGCATTATGAAATCTATACCTATATTTTTTACTTTCAAATATAATTTATAATTTATAATATGTTCTGAAGCAAATAGGTATTTTTGTTCCCGATAATTACCTGCGACAGCGCCGACATCAATTGTTCTTTGCTCCGTCACGCAGAACCATCCTGCCTTTGGTGATGCCAGTAGGAAGAGCAATTCGGACATTGAATCTAATCGTCTCGGATTTGGACATTTTTAATGTCAGTGAGGCAGAAATCATAAAAAAAATATTACAAATTCTGGAAAGAGTACTGCCTGTCCTTCTGACATGTATGATTTTTTGATTTCATGTTGTTTTATCTTATCTTTGTAACATCGTTTTGTGTCCAAATGAGTCGTTTAAATGTTTTTCGTTTGTTATGTCTCATTTGTGTATTATGTATAAATTAAATAAATAAATAAATATGCATTAATGTATTAATCTTATATTTTCTTCTTTAGTCGCATTCCTCATGGCTAATGGTGGTGTCCAGACATTCTTCTTCCGGTGCCGTGTCAGATCCCCCCAACGTTGGCGATCATCGCAGCGAAGGCATCTCTGTCCTGGAAGGCGCCACTTGGAACAGGTTCTAAACTCTGATCATTCCTGTACATTATTTTGTATTTCGCAGTCAAGAAAACTGCCTTCAACAAACTCCTCGACGCGCTTTTATTTTACCCATTAATATCAATCGAAGGATGTTGTATTTTTTTCTCCTTAAAACATGACCGATATGATATCTTTTTAACTTGCACACTCTCTATTGGCTCTGGCTCTCTGTAGTACGTCTACATTACTGACCCTATCGGTCCACGGTATACGGAATATTCTGTGGTATATCCACATCTCAAACGCCTTCAACCGGTTCTTTAAGTGTCTTGTCGGGTCCTCCCCAACGTTGGCGATCACCTCGGCGAACCTGTCCCTATCCTGCGCTGCTCGGAACAGCCCTCCACACATCGGATGTTGGTCCACTCCCTCACGTTTCACCAGGACATTTGTCTCCTACCGGGCCCTCGCCGTCCCTCAATTTTCCTCTCCAATGTCAGTTGGAGAAGGTGGTATTTTTCCCCACGCAGTATATGACCCAGATGGGAAATCTTCCGAACCTTGATAGTTAATAACAGTTCCATGTCTACTCTGTCTCTCCTCAGGACTTCGGTATCGGTAACCATGTCTGTCCAGGGAATTCTGAGCATTCGGCGCTGGAGCCACATTTCAAATGCTTCCAGTCTGTTCATTGAGTTGACTTTTAAGGTCCACGTTTCACATCCATACAATAAAACAGACCACACATAGCATTTTATCATTCTCTGACGGAGTTTTAAGTTCATGTTATCATTGCAGAAGAGTGATTTCATTTTATTAAACGAAGCTCTTGCTGCCTCAATTCTGCATTTTATCTCTACATCTGGGTCGAGAGATTGAGTTAGTATGCTGAAAGTTAAAATGTACAAAGGCACGTCTATCTGAGTTGCATATTGCTTGGAGACGAATATGAAATCTTCCTCCTTTTTTTTCTTCTTCTTCATATATCATGTCGGGTCCCCCCGACGATCGAGCGTACATATTCTTGTCTTTAAATAGTGCCGAGACAGTTCCAATCCCAGTCCAGACACTAATGTTCCAGAGCCAAGAGATCCGTCTTCTCCCCACACCTCGACGACTTTCTATTCTGCCCTTGTTGATCAAATGCAGAACCTCGTACTTTTCCCCTCTAAGCACATGACCCAGGTAAGACACCTTGGATACTGACGGACCTTAATATGAATCAGCATTGTCTATCTATCTTGCTCTTTGTAGCACAACAATATTGCTAACCATATCGGTCAATTCTCTTCTATCAGATTCATGTCATCTTCAAATAATACTTATTATCATAAGTCATAAAAAATATTAAGTGAATGTAATTTGGGACCATTTCTACCAGTAAAATTATTTAAAACATTATTATCATTGGAGTTTTTGGGACCTTGGGTATTTCAGTGTATCTTGTTATCTTCTTCAACCGTTCGATATGCCCAATATCCCAAAAACATATTCCTTCCAACCGTGAAAATCTACGCAATTATTACTTTGGCTAGTTATTTTATACAAATAGCGTTGTTTTTGTTACAAAGTTTGCTACCCGTATTAATTAACGTTTTCCCCTTTATAGTGTTGACTTTATTTTAGTTAAATTATTTGTTTTAAGTAAACATTATTTACATAAAAAATAATAAAAACACTTTGTATTTTACCACGGTATTATAATTGATGCCAGCTAGATTCGCTTGGACCCAAGCTTAATCAGGGCAACATAATAACTGTTATTATATTGCCTAATGACACTTGGGTCCAAGAGAAACTTTTTGTCAACAATAATCATATCACCGTTAAATATAAATTATTTTATTATTCTGTTATCCATGTGATTAATAAGTTATATCTCATGTTTTATTTTATAAACATATGATATATTATATTAATATTTAAGTCATTTGTGTTACAACCCTTGAAATATTCACGGAAGTAAAGATTTTGTACCCTTTAAACTAGTTTCACTGTACAATCGTAATCGGTTCCAAGTTTTAACTTTTATTGTAAATTTTTTATTTTTCTCAGCCGTTAAAACATTCCAAATTAACCATTCAAAATTGTTCTCTTAAGGCAGAAACATACTATTAACACGCCACGCCACCCGATGCCACGTGATGCGTGTTGAGTCGAATCAAATTGTATTGTTTTCTATGGACACAATCACACTATGAACACCCGACGCGACGCCATGCGCGCACACGCCACCCGATCCAGACGAGCTAGATCGACGTGTTGCCGGTGGTTGGAGTAAATGCGCCACGTCGCGTGTTAATAATATGTTTCTGCCTTTATTGTTTTCTACACTGCTGTCAGATGACGAAAATCAGATTTAATTTCAAAATAATCCAGAACGTTTTCGAGCATACGCATCGAGTGTATTTCAAATTACTTTCGGGGAGAATCGAAGTATAACTCTTTCACACTCTAATATCAAAAATATTTTCGTTCTCTTTTTTTATAACATTCTGGTTTTTGCCTATTAGTATAATGATGCCATATAGAATGACGACTTCATTATAATCAATGCAAAATTTTAAAAAATATACATATTATATATTCATAAAATATACAAAAATAACAATACGTTTGAAAGTTGCGCAAATGTTAGTTTTTAATTAGTTTAATATGTTAAACCTTATCACGAATTGCATATTTAAATATAAAAGCGATGGATTAAGCACTTAAAAATATTCCTTTACGCCTCAGAGCATTACTTTAAAAAAGTTATTTTGACACATTGTGCTTGTATTTTTACCTATCTCAATAGAGCCCCAGCCACAGCGACGACTGGTGTACCGTTTTTATCTGAACGTTAAATCTCCAAGCCTTGCATCCTTGCGGTAACTAAAGGGATGGGCTGCAACAATAAAAAATAAAGTGTTTAATATAATTCAACTGCGTGATCAATATTTTATTGTCACTCAGAAGTAAAATATATATTTTTTTGTAATTAAAATGTCAATAATAACAGTTAAAAAAAACTAACTAACCATCACGCCGTCTCCCCGAAAATATAGGCAGAAAGAATGGACTGTCACACTTTTACCGATGCGGCACTCCATTCTTCTCTTTTTGCCCCGCAGGAGACGCGGTGTGATGGGTTGCGAACCTCATAGCCACCAATAGGCATCTCCCGCGCACACTTCGATCGTCCAACATCCGCAAAATTAATCTAAAACAAATCATATAAAATACAATGATTTAAAATAAAATAATAAAATAAGTATAATTTAACAGTTACATCATTAGAAACGGGGTTTTAAAAAATGTATTTAAAAAAATGTATATTCAAAATTTATATAGTTTGCTTATATTCTATCGTCTTTTGATTGTTATTTTTGTACTCACTATTCTGAAAAAAAAACAAGTAAATTATTCTTAGAAGTGTTTTTAAATTATTGTGTACTTTCGTATGAAGTGCTTAAATTGTGGTGTGGCATTATTAAAAATAATTTAAAACACTTGTGTACTTTGTTTCACAACAGTTTATTTTGTTTTATTAAACCAACCGGTTTCACTCCCGCCGGAGCTTCGTCAGGGATACGAAAACAAACAGCTTGTTTTTGTAACCCTGACGTATATCATCATTATCGGCTGTCCCATGTGTCCGAGGAAGACTGTCCTTCACGGTTGTGGGTCTGCATGTGACTGAAGAGCCTGATCCTGGACCCAAAGATTCTGGGGCATCTGGGGCAGGCAAAGGCGCTTGTAATGAAGCCGTCACCGTCTCCCAGTGGTCTCTCCTTTCTTCTCCTCCTCCTCTCTGCGACATCATCTCTGCGCTGTGCTTCAAAGTCTTGCTTGCCTTTATGTACTGTTGTTCTCCACCTAGGTCTGTCTTCTGCAGTATTTTCCCAGCAATCACAGTCGATGCCAGTCTCTTGTAGGTTTCCTTTAAGAGAGTCCTTAAAGCGTGTCCTTTGACCACCGTGTGAGCGTTTCCCTTGGGTAAGCTGAGAGTACATAATCTTCCTTGGTAGTCTTGTCTCAAGCATTCTGACGACGTACCCAGCCCAGCGCAGTTATCTCTGAATAATGGCAGCCTCAATACTTGTCATATTGACCTCCGCAAGTATGCTGTCATTTGTCGGTTTGTCCTGCCATTTCACATTTAGAATCCTACGTAGACAGCGTTGGTGATATCGCTCTAGGGCTTTTATGTGTCTCTTATATATGAGGTCCATGTTTCTGAGGCATTCAGGAGTGTTGGCAGGACAACGGACTTGTAAACAAGCCCTTTAGTGTATATATAACCTGACGTATATATAACCCTGACGAAACTCCGACGGAAGCGCCGTCGGAGTTTCGTCAGGGTTACCGTTTGGTTCAATAAAACAAAATAAAGTGAGGTAAAAACAAAGTATACACGTGTTTTAAATTACTAGCCATTAAACAAGGCTGAGAATTGTATGGCCGCAATATTTCACCGCCCTTCCCTAGTGCTGTGGCAGCGGGTTTGTCAGCTTAGCCGCTCACCACTCACGGCTCGGAGTGCATTTGAATTTAGAGCGCATTTTATTTTCTCATTGCCAAGTTTTGAATTCAACATGAAACGCATTTAGCATCAAGTGCTCGGAGGCGTAATGCATCAACAAATAAAATATATTCAGAAACGTGTGAGTCTAGGAGCTGTCAGCTCCTTTGAAGCACTTTAGAAATTTATTGGAATGGTTAAATAAAAATTCGATAGTGTCAAGAAAAAGAGTACAGTAAAAATAGACTTAAATTTGAATGGATTGCTAAAACTTAAGTTTGATATATTAAAATAAATTTATTTGAATACGCAGATTGAATATTTTTAAATTATATTATGAATAGATTATGTAGGTCTCAATTCCTATGGTGGGCTGGCTATCTAGAAATAATTCCAGAGAACAGAACACCGAAGATTATTTCCAAATGTGTGCCGCGTGAAAAGATTCCAAGTGGCAGACTAAGAATAATATGGGCGACTTCCGTGGAAAAGAACTGAAGGAAACTGGAAATACTTGACGACCTTCGTGGCAGAGTGGTTACGAGCTCTGACTTCCATGCCGAAGGTCCTGGGTTCGATTCCCGGCGATGGCAGTGTGATTGTCACACTGTCTTTGGTCTGGTGTAGAATTCACGTGACAATAAAATGGCGATAGATTGGCTACCTATCGCATGTCACGAGAATCAATATAATAGCTAAAAATAAAAATTGTATACAGTAATTGGGTCCAAGCGACCTGTTGTGTACATAAAAAAAAAAAAAAAAAAAAAAAAAAAAAGAATGAAGAGAAGTGGCTAAGGACAGAGAAGGACTGTAGAGGAGGCCTAATCTCTCACCGGGATATAGCGCCGAGAAGAATAATAAAAAGAAGATGTTTGTGAATCTATCGATCTTCATCTTCTTCATCTTTTTTCACTCGGCGCTACATCCCGGTGTGCGATTTGGCCTCCTCCACTGGTTCATGTCCCTGGCCATCCCTCTCCATTATTCATATCTTTCTAGTTTCTCCCAGTCCTCCTTCCCATCTTTTTCTTGGTACCCATCTGGACATAATCTTTGATGCACTGCCTTCTGGCATTATTTCTGTGCATCTATCGATCTATCAAACGTTGACTTTTTTACAGGTTTTTATATTATTATTATTATTATTATTATTATTATTATTATTATTATTATAATTATTATTATTAATTTGTTGAATCGCTCTTCTACATCATGATAGCATGAGCCAAATCGATGTAAAGGGTATTATAGCTATCATAGTGATTCTCGTGACATGTGATAGGAAGTTAATCTATCTATTTTATTTTTAATTGTATCTCAATAGAGACGAAGAAACAAACTGGAAACTGAATATGGATGATCAAGGTATTTACAGGACTTATGACCTGTCATTGGTTGGGTTAAGCGCACGCTTTATGTAATTACAACATTCCCCATTCCACCATTGTTATTATGATCATGCATGATACATTTTTGGAAGTTGTATATATACTCCAAATCCATACCTATCTTCACGTGTCAGTTCCAGTTAGCCATCTATGTAGATTTGATTGTACTAATTAATTTTTTAAGATTAATCTATACAATCCACCCACTAACGCCATCTATGAAGAATGATTGTTTAGCATTTAGCAAACTACTTTATTAACATTTTTAAATTAACCACCCACAGGTGAAAATCCAGGATTCGTATACAGATATAAGTATACATTTCACAAATATTATCTATTTTATTATCACGTGAATTCTACACCAGACCAAAGACAGTGTGACAATCACACTGCTCTCGCTGGGAATCGAACCCGGAACCTTTGGGTGGTAGTCAATGCTTTTACCACTCAGTCATATTTATTTCAAATTAAAAGTTAACTAAATTGTTTTCGGATAAAATAATGTTTGATGGTAGTTAAAGTACAGGAAAATAACGTAATTATGCAAACATCATAATATCATGGGGAATTAATAATATGAAAACTAATCAACTGTTTGAATAAAAAACTTTCATTTTATGAAAACATTTAAGAGTATTTCATTATTTTAAAATTAATAAAATGGATAATGTTAAGTATTCATTCAATGAACAAATAAACAATCTGTTCTAACTGACTTAAATTCCAATTCTGTTAAATGAAATTTTCCGCGCACCTTTATACATGATTAAAATGGTACTTTATTGTATGAAAGAAGTTTAAATGAACCCGTTGTTTATTAGGATGCCGCAATCATTCCTCGGGGCGAAGTTAAATTTCAACCCCTTTAAGGGCCAAACTGGTAGCCGTATGACCGCATACATTACCTGGCCGTGACGTTTTAACTACCCCAAGATATCTAGCCCCACCGATAGCTGGGTTTATAATACATTCTGTAAATTACAAACAAAGGAATTAGAGAAAAGAATACCGTATGGTCCGTTTGATTAAATTTATTTACTTTCTTAATAATGAAAATAAATATAAAAAACTTATTTGTAATATATACTTTTTTGTTTTTGAATGTATACAAATACTTGAAGACAAATACTGGATTTTACCCATTGCGGGTTAATCATTTTTATGGATAAATTGTATTAATTGTAATCTCAATTGATGGCGGTAGTGTAGATTGACCTAAAAAATGTGAAGTGTTTCGAACATAGTAGCATATATACGAGTACATCATTCAAAAAATTTGTCAGACGTGCTGGTCGTAAGAAGGGCGCAATGGGGAATGTTTTTAACATAAAGGTTTTAACACAACCAATGACAGGTCATACAATTAATTAATATATTAATTAATTGTATGACCTGTCATTGATCATGATTAAGATACAATTAATCCTTAAATACATATTTTGTTTTATTTCCCTTTTTCCTGTAGTTACGGCAGCTCGATACCATCTTCTGGTAACTTTATGAAAATTTCTTAAGTTTATATATGGAGTGCTAATATTATGGATTGAAATTCATTGATACTACATAATTCAATCCAAAAAGTGTTAAATTATTTCTCAAGTTTTTGTTTAAGAAATGATTATTGGTAAATACTAAAAATTAAGGCAATTAAGCAACAACAACAACAAATCATCACACAGTTTCTCCGGAAGAGTAAGCAGAGAGAATGAACCGCTGCACGTCTCTATCCTGACACACCTCTCTAGTTTCCTACACATTCATACAGCGAGTCATATACTTACGTCAATTCTTCCGACTTTTAACATGCCCGACCTTTAAAATTTGATCAATTGAATTAAGCAATTAAGTGTGTCTTATACTCATAATGATAAAATATTAACGTATTTTTTCTGTAGATCTATAGATTTTTTCAGAAAGGATGTAAATCTTGGCTCGGTGATGAATACGTCCAATTTTCTCTACATCTCTTCAGTAGGGATCCGGAAAGTCGATGGCCCTCTTAAGTCTCGTGCATCACGATTTTAGGAATCCTCACTAGGCTATCCTCTCATTGTGGTCCCTCCAGAAACGTCTTCTCTGCCTACTCCATCTCACAATGTGATCTATATTGCAGGTTCTATTACGTAAGTCAATATTTTATATGTTTTTTTAAAGATCTACATTTTCACCATAGCTTTTTGTTGCGGATTCATATTTTTTTTGTAACTTCACTTTATTTTTAAAAATAAAATCAAATTAAAAATTGCACATTAATTCAAACATATTTCGGGACACAGAAAGCCTTCATCAAATTGCATTAATTAAATGTCGGTTCGGTTTATTTCACCTCTATCAAAACTTACCACATTCATGATAAAATTTCTTAAAATATTTATAATATTTTAACTACATTGATGAAGGATTCTGTAATTTTTATTTTATTTTTTAAATAAAGTGTTATGTCAATTAAAGAAAGTGTTTAAATATTAATTGATTATATAAATTATAATGATAAACAAAAATATTTCCAGCATAAAATTCAAAATGCTAAATAGCAATAAGTCAGTATGTAATATTTTATATATGATGGTTGATTTAACGGAAAAAGCCATTTTGTGTTCCCAGAAAATTTTAACATAATAGTACTTTTAAAATAAATCTAAAATCTTTTAGTATAAATGGTATATTTTTCATAATAATATAGTAAATTAGAAACTATCTCGGTTTTAATTAAACATTTAATGACAATAGTTTAATTATTTTAATTAAAAGGAAAAAATATTTGTGAAAATGTATACTTACATCTGTATACGAATCCTGGAAGCGTGCGCTTAACCCAACCAATGACAGGTCATAAGTCCTGTAAACACCTTGATCATCCATATTCAGTTTCCAGTTTGTTTCTTCGTCTCTATTGAGATACAATTAAAAAATTTAAAA
This sequence comes from Lepidostoma basale, assembly GCA_022606425.2. NCBI lineage: Eukaryota > Metazoa > Arthropoda > Insecta > Trichoptera > Lepidostomatidae > Lepidostoma > Lepidostoma basale. The sequence continues at coordinate 170,565 of JAHDVF020000615.1, read as the reverse complement.
GGAAAAAAATTGATATATAAGTATAATAATATTTCACATTATTACGTTTCCCAACTTGAGTTAATAAGATCTTGGATAAATTTCAATCAAAATGATTTATTAGGTACGGGTTTTTATTTGGTCCCTTAAGCATCCCTTCGTTATTAAAATGTAGGTACTTACGCTAGTACACTCAAGGACCTCGGCCGGATGTGGATTCTCTGTGATATGCGGCGGTTTTACGAGTAACTTTCGTCCTTTTACCTGCTCATTCCGACTTCCGGTTTGTTAGGTCACATTGCAATAAAATCCTTGATGACATTGCCAAAACTCACCGTTCATTTTTATATGTTTGTGATTAAATGGGGCTAATAATATTAATGCCACCACTTTAATTTAGTTCGCATAAACTCACGTTTAAAAAGTACCCAAAAAAGCATCTATTGAATTAAAATAAGATTTAATTTATGCGTCAAGAAATTTTTGTTTGTTGTTTTTCTTTTTTAATATATATAATATAACTACACTTCATATTTTAACAACATTTTTATTTTACGTTTTTTCAGAAATGTTTCAGTTGTGCCATAAAATTTTAACAATACAGTAAAACAGGGTGATTACTTAAATATACTATTAAAAAAGGGTGGAGTTTTGTATAAAGGTGGATGGGTTATAATTAGGATTGAGGTGGAGGAGGGGATAATAGGCTCATTTCGAACATGGGAAATAAATTTAAATGTAATTGGTTGTTTATTGTATTTTCATAATTTTTGAGTTTGAGAATGCCCTCGAAAGGCGAAACAAATTTATCACAATTTATGTAATTATATAAACTAAATCCAAGTAAAACCACTAAACAATCGTGTTAACTATTTTAAATTAATATTTTTTGATATTTTTTTTTAATTTCTGAAATCTCTTTTTAAATATTTAAAAAATCTCACATTAAGTAGTTGAGAAATTTTAGAAATTAAAAAAGTTTAGTTATATTTATTCAAATATTAAGCCACAACACAAGGCGAACATAGAAGGAATCTGTATTTTTTTTATCATCAGGAGAACTATATTAACAAATTACATCGGTGTGACTAAGGTATACAACCTTCTAAATACGTCGAAAATATTGATGTGAATGTGAAAAAAATATTTTATCCCGCATAAAAGAGTTTCAAGTTTAATTTAAATATTTGAATACATATCACTTCGAAATAATGGTATCTAAAATATTTAGTTTGTAGTGAGATATTTTTAAATGAAAGAAAACATGTTTAGTTTTCAAAGCACTTTACTTCGTTTTTAAACTGGCAACCGGTTTCGCTCCCACCGGCGCTTAGCCAGGGAAACAGAACAAGCTAATTAATTTGCATTTTAATCTTGACTTTGTAAACGTCTAAAAAGGGTGGTAGTATAATAGCTGGATAAGGAGCGGGGTGGAGGAAATGTGAGCAATAAAAGTGCTTAGATTTAAAACGTAAATAAAAGCAAAGACGACCTTCGTGGCAGAGTGGTAAGAGCTCTGATTCCCATTCCGAAGGTTCTGGGTTCGATTCCCGGCGATGGCAGTGTGATTGTCACACTGTCTTTGGTCTGACGTAGTATTCTCGTGACAATAAAATGGCGATAGATTGCCTACCTGTCACATGTCACGAGAATCAATATATCAGCTTAAAAAACAAATTGTATACTGTAATTGGGTTCAAGCGACCTGTTGTATACGTCAAAAAAAAAAAAAAATTTTGACTGAAGAATGACTTTATTCAACAAAAATTCCTTTTGTTAAAACATTTGTGATTTAAATTGTAAGTATGTTGTCTTGTTTAGTTGTTTAAATACTTAGTGACTTTTTTATACCAAAACAAAAATTCGAGATTTTTTAAATAATATCTAAAATTTCCTACCACCATCAATTTCAAAAGTTATTATGGGGATATCAATATTTTTATTTAGGGTAACAATTAATTTTATATTTATTTATAAATATAATACACAAAAAGTGAATAGGGAAAATTATATACTACCTCGTGCTAAAAATTATAAAGATAAATCTTTATAACTAACTAACTTACCGTCACGCCGTCTCCCCGAAAGGGTAGGCAGAAAGAATGGACTGTTACACTTTAACCGATGCGGCACTCCATCCTTCTCCCTTCGCCTCGCAGGGGGCGCGGCCTCATCGCCATCAACAGGCATCTCCCGCGCTCACTTCGATCGTCCAACATCCACAAAATAAATTTAAAACAAATAATATGAAATACAATGATATAAAATAAAAAAATAACATAATAAAAATAATTTAACACAAAATGTTCTTTTTAGATGGTGCACATTTTGTCTATTTAATTTATGTTCCACGTGTCCAACGTTTTTTTTCTTCAAATAAGCAGTAATTAGGCACTTAAAACAAACCAACACTAACAAGAACTTTAAAATAATATTGAAGAAATTATTCAAATTTTCATTGAAACAAATGAAAATTTTATTTTTACACCTGTCAAAATTCTTTATATAAACGAAAAAACTTGGATAATTTTAACATTAAAATAGTACAAACGTACGAATAAATCGTTAATAAGATATATTAATAATAATAATACATATACAGAATCCAAAATTTAATGTAAAAATAATTACTTTTTTTTAATATAAGTGTTTTTTTACAGTTTTTTTCGTTTCGATAAAATGAATTTTTGATGTATAATTTCATTGTTTAAGAAAAGGTAATATACATTATTAAGATGACCTTATTTCTAAATACATGTAAATTTCTGTAATTAAAACATGAACAACGAGCAATCTATTGAATCCGGTAACATCTAGGGCCGCGGTGGGTATCTCCCAGTAGAAGTGTGCCGGGGACAGGATATTGAATTAACAGGCCAACACGAAATAGGAGGGGCCGCTTCAAATCTTGACCTTAATGTTTCCTGACATTAGACACAACCGAGATACACTGTACACATTTGCATTATTGTACCTACCCCCGTCTATATTTCTTTTACTAATTAAAACCAATAGACAAATAGCTAACCGTCTTTCCGGAGAATAAATGCAGTACAAATGAGATCTCATAGACGAATGTGTGGATACTCTGTGTATGATAGAGTGTCGAATGCGGTGCAAATGATAGTGTTATGAACAAAATAATGAAAAGGATATATATATATATATATATATATATATATATATTAAAGAGCAGCATATATATATAGCATATATATAGCAGCAGAGCATATATATATATATATATATATATATATATATATATATATATATATATATATATATATATATATATATATATATATATATATATATATATATATATGTATATATATATATATATATATATATATATATATAGTATATATATATATATATATATATATATATATATATATATATATATATATATATATAGTATATATATGTATATATACTCGTATATATATATATGAAGAAAATATAAGGCATAATATCAAATAAATCAAATATTGAATGTCGGCCATGTGAGGAGTCAGAGAAATCGACGCGCGTGCATGACACGATTTATGAATGTATCGAAACAATGAGTAGACAGAAAATATAGACCTCCTCACATTTCTATCCTGACATCATCATCTTCTTCTTATTTTACTTCAACCAATTTCAGCCCACTATTGGATAAATTGTGATCACCTATGGCCTGGAAACCATTACGCTAACTGGCAATCTTCTTCTTATTCTTCTTCCTTGTTCTGAAGTATAAGTTTTTTACGAATTACGATTTTGGAATGTATTTATTATTTATAGAACAGTGATGTAATACTCAATATAAATAAATAAATATTCCTTGTTGACAAAAACGTCTACACGGCGAAAACGTTTATAGTATTGGGGTTTATTTTCCTTTTAGAATTATTACATTTAATTAAGTTCATTTGATTGTTTCTTATAAAAAGAAAAATTAATTCCTATAAACATTATAAACATTCGAGACACGTAATAATAAGAAAAATCGTAAAACGAAAAAAATTATTTCTTCGAAGGGTCTGTTGTATAATTTTCCGGAATAACAGGCTATGGTAATTCTCCAGTTATTGAATCTATGTCGCCAGTATAAATGCATTATTTATACGGGTGTATCATATAAACTAGGTGGGAGACGTTTCAGATGTGTTGCCATACGGGAAATGGGGTGCTAAGTGACCATCGAGCCACTGGTTTATGTGTCCGTTTGAGCAGGGCAGCCCTCGTGTCCTTATTAATATTAACGTTTAGTTGTGGAAATTTCACTTTTTCCGTCTGGAAAAGTGATTTCCCAAGAGGGGACATTTTATTACCATGACTCGGAGTCACAATAAAAAAGTATTATTCAGAAAGGAACATCGGATAATTTCTGTTAGTAAGCTTTTGAAACATATTTTAACTGATTGTATTTTTTACCATAATATAAATACACTTTAAATATGGAAAAAAACTAACAATGAAAACATCACACATTTTTATCACATTTTCGTGTAGCTGATTATACAAAAGATAATTTGTAATTTTAAAGTTCAAACATAATATATAGAGGATAATATTATTATTCTATATTCGCCATCACTTTGTGTTGTGGATTTATTATTATTATTATTATTGCGGCTACATCCCGGTGTGAGACTTGGCCTCATCCACAACATACCTTGTAATTGTTTCCTGGTTAATCAGTACGTATTGTGGCTTTACATATGAATACTTTTCGAAAACATTATATTTTCACAACACTTTTTTTCACTTATCACAAACTTGTTTCGGTCCACAGACGCCCTTACTCAATTTGGAAATTTTAACCAGAAAATAAGCCAAAATCGTTACTCATTACGAAATGAAAAAAGGGGAGGGGGAGGAATTAAATCTCGAGATTTGCATAATTATTATTAAGTCAAAATTGTAGGACAAAGAGAACAAATCAATTATTTGATTAGATGTTAAGTTAATTTGGTTGTTAAAAATATTTTCTTTGTTTTTTTATTGACTTTTTACATTTAAAAAACATAAAATATTACAGATTACAATACCCTAAATTCAAGAACGTGAAATAGGTTTTTTGCACTCCTGTCAATTGTGTCTGGATAAAGTTAATCCTATTGCTTTAACGCTATTGGTATTTATTATTTACAACGCTTAGTGTTCACATATACTCTTATCGTTTAATGGTAATTTGATTAATTTGTTCGTCGCTACATAGCGATGGCCAATTTAAGTGTTGGGTGTTTTATATTTCTCTCAGTGACGGTAAATGTGATAAACTAATTGCCAAGCTCTCCCCGGCGTCTATTTTGGGACCATTGTGCGAACAACAAAAGGCAGATGCAGCGAGCCCAAAGCAAAGCTCCGAGTCTCTGGTGCTTTTTGCCAAAAGCTTTTAGTAACTGTAATCGATTTGGGCTGCCGCATTAGTTTTATTATGGCCAAACATCCGGCGGGGAAAGCTCGCGATTACAAAAATAGGGGACCCTGGACCATCTCCCTCTAAATAAGAAAAACAAACATTGCCGGCGTGATAAAATGGGAAACGAAAATATTTGCTATTGAATTAGTTTCACTTTTTCCTTTCAACCTAGTTTTTAACGATTCCACTCAATTTTCAATTTATAAAATTCTTTGGCGCAAAAGAACTTACATTCGTATAATTTAAAAGTAATTATGTCTTATGAATATAATATAAGTGTACAGGTGCATAGACCATGCTTTTCAAATACTCGCTTTAATTTCCTGTGTTGTTATATTTAAAAAAAATCTGAGGGTGGTTCTGTTCGACATATTTTCAAATTCCAAAAATCTGTATTTTAAAATTGTTATAATTCTCTATTTTTTAGTGCTTGTTGCTCAGTGCCTTATCCGTGATGGTAATTCATTTGAAAAAGTTACTATAGATAATTGAAATTTACTGTAAATATTTCAGAAAATTTTTTTTTAGTTCCGACCCTTTTCGGTAGCAAGTGTAAGAATAATAACACGTATTATGATTTATTTTAAAGAATATTTATTTAAACATATAGAATTAATACACCCATATTAACAAATGGTTACCCTTACAGTTTAGACATATAAGGCAAATAGAAAGAGAAAAAAGTCGTAGTTAAAATGTCTGTATTATTCAACTTCACATGTTGGAAATCGATAAAATATTAAATATATACTCATTTATCCGTACTTATTTAGCAACAGTTCACCTGTCCAATTTTGTCGATTTTGAGATTTTAATATCAATATGTCATTAAATACATAAAGGTCATGTTTCTAGAGCTTACATATTTTGCACAAGATACATCCAAAAATACCAAGTACTCGTATCATAAAATATCGAACCCAAACATGGCAAAACGTGAATGATATGTTAAAAGTCTGCAAAACCCTGTATTTCATTAAAATAACTCGACAAATTATCTTTTAAATTACATTATAAGCAAATTTGGCCGTACATAATATAACGGAGTTATTATATGGAAATGAAGCATGGAGCTTGCAAAAGATGGATGAAAGTAGAATAAATGCCGTAGAAAGTAGATCACTGAGAAGAATGTGCGGGAAAACGATATATGATAGAATACCTAACGAAGAAATATGGAAGATATATAAGGCAGGTAATTATAAAATAAGTAAATTTTTTTAAAATAATCCTTAAGATGGTTTGGATATACGAAACAAATTGACGAGAGAAGAATGCTTAAAATGTTGTATACAAGCTGTGTGAGTTTAAAGAGAAGCCGTGGAAGACCATGGAAAGCATGGCATGACCAAAATAATCTGATACATAAAGGCGGCCACATTCGAAATCGGAAAAATCGACGATATTGCATGTTACGATGTATGAATGTAGAGGAATCTAGAGAGATATGTCAGGACAGAGCAGTATATCGGTTCATCATTTCTGCCTACCTCTCCGGAAAAATGGCGTGATGATTAGTTAAGTTTAGTTTAGTTTAATTATATCAAATTGAAAAAATATGTTTTAAAAATATTAGTTTTTTTTATATGAAAAAGGAAACGTTTTCATTTTTAAACACGGATTTGTGAAACTTCTTTAAACTTTAAAAATATTCCCTTGTATAGGGTGTTTTTTTAGAGGTTTGGTTTTTTAACTAGCAACATTGTTTCTACAGACTGTCAATTTGACAATTGACAGTTGTTTTAAGTCAATATGTTTTGCCATTTTACTTAATTGGTTATTTAATTAATTAACTCGACCTTTAATTAAGCAAATATGATGAACTGTCATACTGTCTTCTTGACCTTTCTATTATATCTTTTATTAATAAATTCGCATCATAAAACCATAAATTGTTACATTAAGGATGTTTTTTAGAGGTATTCAAATTCAAAATGAAAAGAAAAACAATTAAATAATGTAAGTGTCTATGATATTGGCTTTATTTATTAGATAATTTATGCCATCATTGTTTAAATATGATTTCGGGCATATGAGCGTCACGCCAGCTCGAATGAAGCGCAATCGTGAAGTCTAATTGTCGACAACTTTATCGAGCAATTAAGTAAAATGGCAAAACGTATTGACTCCAAATCAATTGTCAACTGTCAAACTTACAGTCTGTAGAAATAATGTTGCCAGTTTAAAAACCAAACCTCTAAAAAAACATCCTAAATAACGTAAAAAAATGACATGTTCGCTTTTGTCAAATAGGCACGGATATAATAGAAAGGTCAAGAAGACAGTATGACAGTTCATCATATTTGCTTACCCCTCCGGAGAAATAACATGATGTTTGTTTGTAGATAGGTACATAATAAATCGTTTGACCTATAACATCATAAAACCATCAAATATTTACGCGTTCTTCAGATACAAATATTTATGATATCATAAAAACATCTAAGACGCTTATTAGGTATTTATTATATCAATTTGAAAAGATACCATTGAATGTCGTGGGCACCGCTCGCCGCCCTATTCGTCTGCAATATTTTCAAGTCGCCGCAAACGCTGTAAAGTGAAAAAGGTAAACATCTTTTTATTATTAAATAGGAATATTCTCTCATTTCGATGGTGGGTTTCGTGACATCAAAGCAGACCCTGTTCACCATCTAAAGGTTTAGAATCATTTCTATTACGCAACATCAAAGAAAGGGCTCATAACAATTTAGTCCCCAGTCAAACTACTAGGTTGATATATACTATACTTGCTATAAAATAATATCGTTATTTAAGGTGATAGTAACTCTAATTGATACGTATTTAATTAGAAATATGCCTAAGTTCCCAGTATATACGAGTATATAAGAATTCATATAAGGCATTATATTATATATAATACAAAATTAACGACGTTCGTGGCCGAGTGGTAAGTGTTTTGACTGCCACCCAGACGGTCCTGGGTTCGATTTCCAGCGATGGTATTACTATTATTATTATTATTTTGTTGAATCGCTCTTCACATTTATGATTCACTGCTTTGGTCTGGTGCAGAATTCACGTGATAATAAAATGGGCATAGATTATCTACCTATAACATGTCACAAAAATCAATTTGATAGCTATACTTTTACATCGATTCAGCTCGCGCAGTGATGACGTTTGAACGATAAAAAATAATGGGACAGACTTGGCACATTAAAAAAAGTTTTAAAAAAAATAACTTACCATCACGCTCCCCGATAGGGGTAGGCATAAATAATGGACTTTCACACTTTTCTTTCTTTCATACTTCTCTCGCTTCCTCAACATTTACATATATGTAGTGTCATGCACGCACGTCAATTTCTTTGAATCCTCGCGTGAGCGACATTCAATATTTGATTAACATGATCGTGCCACGTTTTCCTCGGTCTTTCTCTATTTCTAGTTTCATTTACATCATTAACATTTATTTTTTTACCGTTATTTCTTCATTCATTTTATTCAAGTTTCCAAACGATCTTAGCGTTCCTTTCGTTTTTCAGCACTTTCATTCGTAAACCATTCACTTCTTATATAATATTTTCACAATTTAAGATGATATTGGCTTTTTATCGTTAGAAATCCAAATAAACGTGTGGCAAAATCTATCATATTGTATTTAGTTTATTTTATCCTCAATGTTGAAAAAAGCAGCGTTATTATTAGTACAAAAATACTATGGAATTCCAAAGTGTTTCCTTAAATGTATGAGTATTATTAAACGAAATAACAAAATAATTGTCATCTGTAACAAAAATTAAATTATTATTAATTTTTAAAACTATCTATAATTTATTTCTTCCAGTTACATTTATTTATAAAGATAGATTTCTTACAAAAAAATCAATGGTTCATATTCATGGTACCTACTCATTTTTGGTTGTTGAGATATTTTCGTTTTAAAAGTATGTTATTATAGGTTAAAATAATTAAAAGTAATATAAAAGCACATTCCTATATATTTTTTAAACCTCTTAATTTATTTTATCGAACCAACCGGTTTCACGCCCGCCGGAGCTTCGTCAGGGTTACATTATTATTTATTAATATTTTGAATAAATTATTATATAAATATCTTAAAAAAATTGTACGATTATTTTATTTTATATTTACGATTATTTGTTTCTATATAACGTTTTTGTTTGAACAATAAAACTTATCAAGAAGAAAGGGGAAAGTTATATGGTGCAAACAGAATGACACGCTAGAGGACACTCTTAGTAAACACGTCCCGATGTGACATTGCGAATTAATTTCTCGTTAAAGCCGCCTAATTCACTCGAGTTGTTTTGAATGTCGAATAATAAATTACAAAGTTAACATTGTCAACTATATTGATAAGTGAACTAAATATCGTTATTGCTTTACATACAAAACAGTGTATACAATAATTTAAATTAATATTACACGAAAGCTATGCGTTAATTGTATCAAAGAATTTAATTTCACTTTACTATTTTGATAAGTCGTGTTCTTATTACTAGTGTATTTCAAGTTTCGTAAATTAGTATTGGACTTAACATAAGCGAAATTGTGACTAAATAGCTGGTCGGATTTCTATGGTTTTGCTTTTTTATTCCCGGTTCAGTATATATTATTATTTAATAAGATCGAGTAATCCATTGTCTCAGAATTTGGGATCTCTTGCGATACGAAAGATCTGCTATCTCGCCATCTTTGTGTCTTGGTTGTCAGGTGGATGTTCGCTCACGGGCGCTCACGGGTATACTGGTCCAGTACATTTTTTTTAATATAAATTGTTGTGTTGTAACGCTTAAGGTAGAAACTTAACAAATATGTTTTTTTTTTTTTCACAGAAGTACGTGTCATTCACTGGAATGAAATGAAGAGGATAACAACTTGTGGGCAAGCGATATCGCCTCACCAAGAACAGAATAACCGATGGTTACTAAGCTGGTGTAACAGAAATGGAAATCAGACTTATAAGGTATTCATTTCTCATCAATATTAATTTTAAACTTTGATACGAAGCCATCACTTGCTGGTTTGACATATTTAAAAGTAAAATTAAACACTTTTTCACTTAGTATAAACCACTTTATTTAACGCAGGGCCTACCGATTTCTGTAGTGAACTTGCTCAGGGGGATACATTAATTAAACTATTTAGTTTGTGCAAAGCCCGGAGGAGCTCACTACAGAGCGAAACCGGTTGGCTCTGCCAACTCAAATAAATTGGTTTTTACTAAGTGACATGTTTTTAATTTTATTTTTAAATATTCACTTTCCTTTATGAGCAATTTTTTTTTTGTTTTCAATACATTGTATTTAAAATGTATTTTTGTTAGATTATATACAGATCATAATGTTAACAGACCTTCACCCTCCTTATTAATATAGTTTAAATTCACACCATCAAAACATAGTTCCCAGCCACCTACCCTAGTTCAACAGATATCCATAAAACGCTGTTTTGCAAAACGTTTTTTGCTCCTGCCGATCTTAACGCACGTGTGGCTGTAATACCCACTAAAAATAATACTTACGATAATACGAGTATATTTTAGAATTTCAATTTAAAATATTTGTTTGATTATTTACATTTTTTTTTTCATATGATTTAAATGATTCTGGGAGTAAATGATTCTGTACATAATTTTAAATAATTGTATAACTAATTGAATACCCACTTGATATCATATAAATGACAAATCATCTCAAATAAAAACAGGAAAACATTAATATGATTTTAAGATATTATCGTCAGTAGCAAAATCGATGAAATTGGTTATATAGAAAATTACAGATTTATATTTATACAAATATCGCATATAAATATTGTGTATCCCTTTAAAAATACCACGAAAACATATTCTTCTTCTTCTCCTTCTATTACGGTGCCTTACAGCCCGTGTCGAGCTTTAGCCTCCATTATTCCTTGCCTCCAACTCTTCCTGTTCTCTACTTTGATCCTCCAACTTGACACTCTAACAATTTCACAGCATCTCTCCCAACTTCATCCTCCTATCTTAGCCTAGGTTGTCCAATTGGCCTTCTACCATCTGGGTGTGACTCCAGCATGAAAACATATATAATATTTAATAAGAATGAAAACGTCAGTTTTCTAGGAGATTTATTATATTTTATGGGAATGACATGATTCGCCCTTCTAAGGCATTATCAATGACATTTGATAATGCCTTAGAAGGGCAAAACATGTCATTCCCATAAATTTAAATAAAACTTATAGAAATCTGACGTTTTTATTCGTATTAATTATTTAATATTAAAATTGGAGAGACATCTCCAGGCGAAATCTAGTACTGTATGATTTGCAGAGACTTTCGCAGTACATTAATAACGGTTTTCTGCTTAATGCTTTCCAATCTTAATAGATGACGCTAGTGTAGAGTGAACTTAAAAATGTAAGGCGTGGAATCCTACCATATATACAAGTTCAAGAAACAATAACTATATATTGTTCAAGAAACAATAACTATGTATTTTTATTCGATAGTCAAAATTTTAACATTCGTTATTTATAACTAAATCTTAAAACATTTCGCGCAATAAAACTTATTTATCTAGTAATAAACATAAACGACAGTTTTACCAGAAGTTGCATACAAAACATCGTTGAATTTAAAACAAACGTAATCTCATGAATAATAATAAAATAAAGGCATGTTCTCGGATTACCTCCATGCGATGAAGAGAAGTTGCTTATTCTTCTCAAACTACAAACATTTGTACAAAAAGCCCGGCTTACTGTGAAATCGCAGCATGAATTATTCAGCATCCCGAAGATCCCATAGTCCGAGCGTTCAGTACCAAAACAGTCCGCGAACTGGCCTCCCGTAGTCCGCTTCTTACCCGAAACATACTAAAGGCCAGAGTAGTTGAAAATGCACCGGCAATATATCAAGACTATGTCCTTCTTGTAACATGATGGCTATTTTATGTATGAAGCAAATCCCAAGTACTGAAATGTATAAAAATTGCATTACTAATGTTTGCGCCAAGCAAGTGCTAGCACAATGCATTATTTATAACTCGTTTTTTTTATATATATTATAAACATAAACAATATAAACATACATGTTATTAAATTATTAATATAAACTTATGTGTTTTAAAAAAAATGTATTGTTTAATTTATAATTTAAAAAAAACGTTAAACAAAAAAAAATGGAACATTTTTTTAATGTTTTCATTTTGAAATACTACAATCATACGTATCACAGATTATTTTTATGAGATTGTTGTGACAGCTGTTTCACCAATCTATGTTGGAATCGTCAACTGTATCAAACAATTGTTAAAGTCCTTATAATATTTTTGATATATGACCTATAATATAGCAGTTTTACGATCAGTTAATTATGAAAGGTTCGCTGCGTTGGTTCGGACATATGGAGAGCATGGGTGAAGAAAGAATGGTTAAAAAAATATACGTTAACGATGTAAATGGAGTAAGGAGTCGAGGTAGACCGAGGAATACATGGTATGACCAAATTAATCGAATATTAAAGGTTGGTCATGTCAGAAGCCGGAAGAATCGACGTGCGTGTATGAATGTAGAGGAAGCTAGAGAGGTGTGCCAGGATAGAGTAGTGTGGCGGTCCATTCTCTCTGCCTACCCCTGCGGGGAAACGGCGTGATGGTTTGTTGTTGTTGTACGATCAGTTTTTTTTTATGTTTAAACCTTTTTCCCACCGCTTGGATTTCCATATGCAATTCTCGACTGTTTGCAAATGCCGTGTTCAGTGGGCAATTGTCCAAAGAAAATTGTTAAATATATTCCAAACGCAAGCTCGGAGATGTCCGAAAGATAAATAACTTCCCGCTCTTCCTTTTACTGCTCTTCACAGCGCTCCTCTCACAGAGCCGGCATCCCGTAACGTACCAACTGAATGAATAAAGAATCCAAGTTGGACATATCCACATATCCGTATTTGTAAGAAAAGCATATGTAGTCGAATAGTTTCCTACTGAATTGAAGTTAGTCTATGATATTTGCTTTGATTGTCATGTAAACGTCAAGAAAAACCGTATTTCATGCACCATGTTCTGAAAAGGCTTTTTATTTTCTTATCATATCTGCGAAAATTGTATTTGAGTACTAATAAGATATTTGTTTGTAACAAATAACCATACTATAGAAGTAAAATACAAAATTCAATAAACGAAACATTTTTTTCTAGAAATAGAGGAAGACCTAGGAAAACGTGGCACGATCAAATAAATCAAATATTAAATGTCGGCCACGCGAGCAGTAAGAGAAATTGACGCGCGTGAAGGACACGCTGTATGAATGTTGAGGAAGCGAGAGAAATATGTCAGGAAAGAAAAATGTGGCAGTCCATTCTTTCTGACTACTCCTTCGGGGAGACGGCGTGATGGTTAGTTAGTTAATATTTTTTTAAGCAACAGAATTGCTTACAATAAATATAATTATGTAAACTTTCAAATTAATATTTTCCAATAATTTCTAGCACTATGACACTTAAATGTAATGAAATATTTAAATGTTGATGCGACAGCTGTTTCGCTGACCTTTGCGTTAATTTTGAAACACCGTTTATAAATGTACACATAATTTATTTTTATAATATTGTCGTGACAGCTGTTTCGCCAACCTATGTTGACATCACCAGATATTATAAGAATGTCGAAATCTTGTTTGTAACAATTCAAATTCGAGGGTTTTTATATTATACATTTTAAAAATACTTATGATAGGTTAAAAATATATTTATTTAATTTTTTCACTACAGTAGCAAGTATTCTTATGTATTTTGAAAATGCCCCGAATAAGAACAAAAACATGTTGTGTAAAACTTATGTATAATAGCATCAAAATTGAATTTTTGATGTTACAAAATGAAAAAAAAATATCAGAGATATTTCTTACAAACAATCATTTATTGACGTTGTTCTAGTTATATTACATCTCAGAAAAAGCAAATTTACTTTATATTTATCTCGTCAACTAAATACTTAAAATATGACAATGTGTGTCCGCCTGCGACATAATACAAAGGATTCAAAATAGGGTTCTTCTAATAATAAAGCAAAATAAACGCAACTAGCGCAATTTGCTCAGATACTGCGAAATATAAAGCCTCCAAGTTAATAAAGGCTTACTCTTTAAGCAAATAGTCCTCTTTGTTAAATATCGGTTTGCTTAGTAGATACTTAAGGGCCTTGTGCCGGAGATGAGTACTTAATTAAATAGTCGGGTCAGACTTGCCCGACATCCGGCAGTATCCCGAAACAGGTGGTTCGTTCTACGTCACTGGATTATTATTTTACTACTAAAAACGCAACCGGAAATTTGCATGATTCATTGATTATACCCTGATGATCATTCATGAAGTATCATAAATTAACATCCACAATCCAGATATATTCCTGGGTATTAGTGGTACAGACATTTTACAGACTGTGTTTACACTGTCACATTTAATTTAACACTTCATTTCTATAGTTTAACAAAGTGAATGGAGCTTTAAAAATAGTTATTGGAAACAAGAATTTGTCAATGAAAGCGAAAACGGCCGTTCACAATGGAGTTCTGGTACCAACCCTAATGCATGGAAGCGAAGCATGGAACTGGCAGAGGAAGGATGAAAGCAGAATAAATGCGGTAAAGATGAGGTATGTGTGGTAGAACGATATACGACAGAATCTCAAATGCTGATATAAGTAAGGAATGTAGAGCGGAAGAAGGTATTATGAAAAAAAAATATGAAAGGATCGCTGCGTTGGTTCGGACATATGGAGCGCATGTATGGAGAAAGAATGGTTAAGAAAGTATACGTTAATGATGTATTGTACATTACTTTAATTTATGTCTAATTATTATTTTGTTTCAACTTGTTGTAGACTTATGAGTCTGTTACTAGAAGAAACTCCTCCTGTGATGCTGAACTCCACCTATTTCTCCATCGTTTTTAGTCTCTCCATTTATGAGATTCTTGTAGGATTCATTTTCTGGACATGTTGATGACAGTACCATTGACGTTGTTACTATCAATGTGGTCACATCTTGAACCTCGCAGACTCTCAGGTTTTGGTGTTCTTTACACGATCATGCTTCCCAGCAATACCTGGTAGTGTTCTAATTGCCGTTATCCTCAGAATACTTATGGTTTTGCATAATCAATATGATATAAGTTGTGATTTTTGACATTGTATTTTATTTTCAATCTTCAAGGCCATATTTTAACAAAATGTAAAATCTTTCATAACCAAGCGTATATAATGTAATATAAATAGTTTCGTTTTTCCAACTCTTAATTGTTCTGCTTTTAACGTTCGTAATTCAAAGTTTTATGTACATTTTTTATTGATTTTATTATGTCTCTATAATTCAAAATTGAATTATCAATTATTTTCAATCATCATTTATATCATACATTTTTTTAAATGTGTAATTTACCGCGATCTTACGCAAAAAGCTTTTCCAAAATAACGGTGTGCAAAGCTAGGAAAACGTTCATATATTTACGAGAACCAAGCTACGCTCTAAGCTCTAATAGTAATAAAGTTGTAGTGTTCGATAAGGTAGATTGCTATCAGGTTTAAGAGTTTTCTATACGGTTATTATTGCGGGCTAGAATCAGTAAAGATAGAACCCTGTGCATTCTTTTTTGGTTAAAGACCATTCAGCGAAGACTTTTAGAATTTTCCTTCCTCTTTTTTACCTGGTATGAAATTCGGAAACATCATTTTGTGATGGTTCATTTTTACAGATCGATGATCAAAAACCGCTTGAATGGAAAAAATGAAATAAGTTTGAGACCATAATGAGTAATCTTCCCATTTTGATACAATATAACAATTGTTTGTTTATAAAATAAATCAATTAAATATGTAAAAAAACATATAATATTTAAAAAAACACTCTTTATTTAACCACGATGGTAATTATAATTTAATTTGAAGAATACTATAAATTATTGTCCCTCAAGGAAAGCAAACCATTTATTTATAAAACTTTCATTTCAAGCACTCACCTTTTCTTTATACATTTTAAACTTATAGTTATAAAATAAAAATAAAAACACATTGCATTTAACCACGATATATGTTTTGTTGATTGAAATTTCTTGGTAGAAGTTCATTGTAAATAATGAAAATAAAAAATTCTTAATAATTTTTTATTGTTTTCATTATTCACGATATATGTAATTATTATATAAGATGGCAACTAGTTACGCTTAGACCCAAGCTTCATCAGTTATAATTCAGTTATGATAACTCAGTTGTAATATTTTCTTGGTGAAGTTTCGGACCAAGCGAAACTAGTTAGCATCGATTAAAATAACATACCGTGGTTAAATTGAGCTTATTGATAGAAATATCAACTTATTTCGTCGTTCTGAATTCTATCATATACGTTTTCCCGCACATTCTTCTCAGTGATCTCATTTCTACGGCATTTATCCTATTTTAATAATTTTTTGCCAGCTCCAAGTTTCACTTCCATACACAAGGGTTGGCACTAGAACTCCATTATTTACTGCCATCTTTGCTTAAGTTGAATTAGCCATTAAATATGATAGCCTTAAATATAATATATCCGAAAACGCGTTCATTTCACTAAATTCACATATCGGTACATTGGTACACAAATAATAAATAAGACATGTAAGATTAATATAGACCTTTCTTATAATAATGTTAACCTAAAACTTGTGTATACAACGTATGTTAAATTTTTGTTTATCATAACTATTCCTTTTAAAACTAAGTAAACATGATGATAAAATGGAAAAAGCAAAGTTTATAAATTTGGAATGCGTAACCTTCCCTTAATATTATTCAGCAGTTTCAAAGTGTGTTCACAGCAAAATACAATGTCAAATTAAATCAATAAGCCAATAATATAAAACGTTACAGTTAACCCTCAAAACGCTAACACTGGTTAGTAAAATCATTTGATTTTTTTTAAATGCGATGTTAAGAGTCGCAAGCTGAGGATCCCGTGGACTATAAACAAGACGAATAACTCAGTTCTTTATGAGCTCAAAACAACAGAAATACTGTCTGTGCAGTCTGTGAATATTGAGTCTTTTTGATAATTTTTTTTTTATGTACACAACAGGTTGTTTGGACCCAATTACTGTATTCAATTTTAATTTTTTTGTAGCTTTTATATTGATTCTCGTGACATGTGATAGGTAGCCAATCTATCGCCATTTTATTGTCACGTGAATTCTATACCAGACCAAAGACAGTATGATAATCACACGGCCATCGCCGTGTGGACATCCAGGACCGTCCAGGACCTTCGGCATGGAAGTCAGAGCTCGTAACCACTCTGCCACGAAGGTCGTCATATTGCCAGGAGAAAGCTGGGTAACCTGGAAAAAAATATTGTTGCAGAAAATGATCCAGGCTAAATAAGAAGTAGATGTTCGTAATGAGCCAAAATAACAGAAATACTGTCTATGCAGTCTGTGAATATTGAGTTTCTTTGATTATATTGCCAGGAGAGAGCTGGGTAACCTGGAAAAAAATATTGTCACAAAAAGTGATCCAGACAAAAGAAAAAGTAGAGGTAGATGTCCAACGCGACGGTTTTACCAAATTAAGAAAATGGCTAGGGGAGACCTTCATCCTGCAGTGCAAGCCACGGAAAACAAAAAGGATTAAATGCGTTTTATCTTACCGACATTTCCATGGATCATAACCTTTAGGGTTGAAGAAATAAGAGACGAAGAAGATTAACTACGGTACAGTTTTTTTGTTGTGCGCATTTAAAATGATCATGTCAACATGGGTTTAAGAGACAGCTGTACCATAAAAACAGCGTTTATTATTTAACAGTTAACAATGTTTAAGTATCATAATAATTCGGCCAAAACAATGAACTATTTATATATGAATACTTTACATTCCTGAATATGCATTGTTATTCGAAACGTCAGCTGAAAATGATAACAAAAGAGACAGATTTACAGTTGTACGATAAAAAAGTCAATAATAATATGAAAATCGAACTAAATTGCCATCACGCCGTCGACCAAATTGTTCTTGATAAAATACTTCTCTCACTTCCTCAACATTCATACATCATGTTATACATAGACATAGATTTATCCTATTATAAAATTACTAATTTTAAAACTAAATATAGCCATACACTTATCGTTTTAAGCAACTTCTTATTCTTCTTCAAGTGCCCTGTTGGGTCCCCCCAACGTTGGCGATCATTTCAGTGAACCTGTCCCTGTTTTGCGCCGCTCGGAACAGCTCCTCCACACTTCGGATGCCGGTCCACTCCCTCACGTTTCGCAGCAAGGACATTTGTCTCCTACCGGGCCTTCGGGGTCCCTCAATTTTCCCCTCCAATATCAGTGAAAAATGTGCTTCTAGCTAACTAAGGGGTCTATCTCTTTTGCAACCTCATTTAAAAGACGAATCGCTTTCAAAACAGGAGAACTTCGAATAGTCTCTGTGCGGCAATTTGGGGCATAAAATTATATATGCCCCCTTGCTCTGCTATAACTATGGGGAACGTATATACGAGTGTACAGTTCTCTCAGTATTTCTGGATTGAAAATACTTCCGGATAAGAGTTTAAAAAATTGCTTACCCAGAAAGATCATTCGACGAGTCTCAAGAGTTTTGAAATCCAACCATCCTGAGAGAAATAATGAGAGAAATATGGACAGACTAGAGTGGGAAATCTAATTCAATTCAATTCAATTCAATTTATTCCAAAAATTATAAACATTACAGAATAACAAATCCAAATCGTTTATAATCACAATATACAAAAATATATATATATTTTTTTTTTAAATAATACAATTAATATAATAAGAAAACAAATGAGAGCAAGTAAGAAAAAAATAAAAACAGAAGACAATTAAAAAAAACAGACAATTAAAAAAATATATATCACGAGAGATGAAGGGTTAAAACTCACAGATCAAGGTCGTTGAGTCGATACTGCTCTGGATACTGCCATGATTTTGTGATATCGGTCCAACCGCCCTCTGTTAGTTTTGCGCGGCTTTCCTGAAAACTAATTAACAATTTTAAGCGCCTCTCGGCGAACCCACACGGATCCTGATTTAATCGTTTATAAACTCAGATGTACATGTTTGCTTTGCTAACATTGATTCGATTTGTCGGCGCAAAATATCATTTTGAACCAATAACGGATAGGTTTACTCGAGAAGTCAAATATTTGATGTCGGGTCCTTCTTCGCTCCTCTGTTCTGGCCGGGTACAATAAGGTCGGGGAATATATCATCGCCGGGGTGATAGAAGCGGACTCTACACTTGCCGATGCGATGCTAGAAATGCGAATTATTGGATATCGGTTTCCGCTGTGGTTCACATTATTTATTGGAATCTGAGGAAAAAACATTTCGTATCAATAACAGCGAAAACAACTGAAATAGCCTTTTTGTTTTCAATAAGAGCCACGTTATTCGCTATAAGTCATATACAACTGTGTTCTGATTTTAATATTACAAAACTTTTATTGTCAAAGATATGATAAGAGTACCCGTTGCGCCCTTCTGACATAATGTAAATACATTGCCTTTAATGATACACCGCTTCAATTGAAAAAAAGTATCCAAGTGATGTCCGTATTCATCTCAAGAATCCGATTTCGAAATTCTGTTTAATTATTTTTTTTTTTAAATACAACATTGAAAACTCTTCTAATTTTTCTTCGTTTTCTTCTTCTTCAGCCTTTTCCCCTCCATTTTTATGTATTTTTTTGCTTTTTAAAATACTCTAAACAAAATGTTGGTTTTGGTTTATTTAATGAAATCTAATACGAGCATATAACACTATAATAACACATAAAGTAAGTACTAAACTAAAATTGAAAAAGGATACATATTTAAATAATACATAATCGACGCGCGTGCATGACACGATGTATGAATGTTAAGGAAGCGAGAGAAATATGTCAGGAAAGAAAATTGTGGCAGTCCATTCTTTCTGCCTACCCCTCCGGGAAGACGGTGTGATGGTTAGTTAGTTATTTAGTTACGTATTTAAAATAGCATTATTCAATATCACGGCCGATTTGTCCAAAGTTTTTATGATATAAGTTTGTGTGCAGTATAAATATGCATTTGTGAGGACTTTTTAGCATTTTAAATCATAAATATTAAGTGTTTATATCTCTATCGTAAACCAGTTATCTATACGAATATCTCCTTCTTCAACTACAACTTATTTTATGTCCTTAATATCTGAAATTGTCGCTTGACACTCCCCAAGGACACGAAAATTGAGGCAAAAAATACAAGATCCTTTTCAACGCAGGACCTTACGCCATAAAGGAATAGCCAGACCAGTTTTGACAGCCACACAAATGGTTTATTACATTTTATTTAATGTAGTTTCTCGAGATATCTCCCCTAAATGTTATCTACGAAATTTCAAATATTTTGCACAAACATAATATTGAGTGTATTTTGAAGAACTTACACAATTTTTTCATATGAATTTGGTCAAAAATAATTGTGCATGTGATAAAATTGATATTTTTTTTATGTTTCACAATTTTCTTAGCAAGATTTTTTGTTTAAACATCAGAATAATTAAATTATATTAATAAAAAATGTGAAAATATTTGTATAAACTAAAATATTATCACTAATTTATGTTTAATTTTTTTGTATTAAATTTCTGATTATTTGATTTCAAGTATAACTTTATTTGTAGTGTAGTATAACTTTTATTATTAGTATATTTTAAACTAATTAATAAGAATAATATAATATTTTACTGATTATTAATAAGTTTTTGTAAATGGAACCAGAAATAGAGGAAGACCGAGGAAAACGTGGTGCAATCAAATAAATCAAATATTGAATCTCGGCCATATGAGGAGTCAGAGAAATCGACGCGCGTGCATGACACGATGTATGAATGTTGAGGAAGTGAGAGAAATATGTCAGGAAAGAAAAGTGTGTCAGTCCATTATTTCTGTCTACCCCTTCGGGGAGACGGCGTGATGGTTAGTTAGTTAGTTAGATTGTAAACATATCAATTTTAAACTAACTAATCACGTCATAAGTCAGAAGGGGTAGGCAAAAATAATGAACCACCATGGACATAATGAATTCTTTAACATTATACTAACACGCTAAAATTCTAATTCTGACGGTATTTGTGGTGGAGTAGAAACAGTCATGATTGCTTAACCGAAGGTCCCGGGTTCGATTCCTGGAGATGACAGCAGAAAAAAATTCTCATCCTAGTAGAATTCATGTGACAATAAAAATGGCTATACTAGTGACCTATCACACTTCGTGAGAATCATAAGCTATAAAATGGTTTACAGTTATTGGGTTCAAATAAATGTAAAATGTGGAAAGCAACTGGAAACTACCTAATCAAAAAGGCCCAAGTGGCAACGCAAGAGCCAGCTCAAGGTGTTAGACTTTGATACTAACTGATCCCTAGGATTGAAACTTATTAAAAAAAACTTCTCATTATTTATTAAAAATGAAACATTAGTTCCAATTTTTCAAATATTATACGAGTACCTATTTAAATATTTCAGCTATAATAAAATTTTAAATCTGTTATATTGAAGACGAATCTCAAATAACTTTTATACTAATATTTAAATACCACCCCTGATCTGTATGTATATAAAGGGCTCAGTTTGCAATAGTGTCACCAGTCTGTCGATGCCAGCGAGCCTGCCGAAACCAGTCGCGCTCGAAATAAAGACAAAAGTGCAAGTAGTTTAAAAAACATAATTATCATTTAAAATGAACTTCGATCAAGAGATTTCAGTAAAATCATTAGATTATCTTAAAAATAAAACATGTTTTATTTATTGTTTTTTGGAAAGAAAATATGCAACAATACATTTAATTTATTCGTATTCTTCTTCTTAGCTATTCTCATTCCACTGCTGGATAAAGGCCTTTCCTAAACTCTTCCAATTGGGCTATTTGTAACAAAACCCGTAAACCTAAAACCCGTAAATTGAATAATATCATCCTTCCACCTTTTTGTGGTCTTCCTATACCCCTTTTTTTGTTTTAAGGCCTCCAATTCAGAATTCCAGGTGACCATATGTACATATATTCAAAATAATTAATATTCCAAAATAAGTTCTTCTTCTTCTTCGTCAGCCTTCATCGGTCCACTGCTGGTCATAGGCCTCTTCCCTTGCAGACACACCCCCCCCCCTCGGCAGCAATGTCGTCGGCCCACCTTTTTTGAGGCCTGCCGACGCTTCCCCTATTTTTCCATGTATTATTTTCTTCTAAATTCCAAAATAAATAAGACCAAAGAAATATTAATTGATGTAGACGATTCATTATAATGTGCACATCCTTAATAAAAGCGTATTATTTTTCTCAAAGTTTTATCCGAGGTGACAAAGTGAACGCCCCAAGAGTCCGCACGTACTAACTCCGGTCTGATGCCAACGGCCTTTCTTAGACTGTCAGCGCACCCCACTTGAGGACATTTCCAAATGAAAGTCCCAATAAAGTTCCGCCGTGACCGCAACCGCGCTACGGTACGACGGCGACGTTACCAACGTTTTCTTGTTTTGTTTCCGGATCTCGCACTGAAATACTCCCTGGAAATACAACTTCTTATATGATATTTAGTAGAATTATTATGTTGGCGAGAGTTTGTAACCCACGTTATGCTACAACCTCAACAAATTATGCTATTTTAACAAATGGTAACAATGAATTTGTATTTTTGTTTTATTTTGTTTATCAACCCGTGAAGGAAGTGAAGGATAGAACTATTAAAATAAGGATAAAAACATAATGCATTTATTAGAAATTTGATCTCTTAGCTGAATATGTCGTAAATTTATACATGAAACGGTGTCAAATGCAAAATATAAAAAGTGAATCAAATGCAATTGAAAGGGTAATAAAGATATTTCATACACATGGAAAGAAAAAAAAATTTAAAAAATAATGGGAAAGAAAGTATACGTAAACGATGTAAAGGAAACAAAAATTCAGATGGAGATCAAAGAAAACGTGGCACGATTAAATCAATCAAATATCAAATGTTGACCACAAAATCAAGAGGAACGAATATATCGTAAATCTGTATATGATAGAGTGCCAAGTGCAAATATTATATAAGAAGTGAAAGCAGTGCGAATTAAAGTGTTATAAACAAAATAATAAAATGATTATTATGATGGTTTGAACAAATGGAAAAAAATATCAGGAAAGATTGATAATGAAAGTGTATAGAGGAAAACCGAGGAAAATTTGTAACGATCAAATCAATCAAATATTAAATGTCGGCCACATGAGGAGTCGGAGAAATCGACTTACATGCATACCACGATGTATGAATATTGAAAAAGCGATAGAAATATATTAAGAAATGGCGGTCCAATTATTAAATTATTTTTTTGTATAAATAAATAAAAATTTATCGTTCTTTACATCATTACAGCGCGAGCCAAATCGATGTAAAAGGTATATATCTATCAAATTGATTCTCGTTACATGTGGTAGGTAGTTAATCCATCGCCATTTTATTGACACGTGAATTCTGCACTAGACCAATGGCAAAGCGACTATCACACTGCCATCTTCGGGAATCGAACCTGGGACCTTCGAGGTGGCAGTCAAAGCACTTACCACTCGTTTACAAAGGTTGGCGTTGTATCGTATATGATAGCACTTACAAAATTATTAAGCTACACTAACTATTTAGAAAGAATGTATATAACATCGTTTCGGATATTGAAAAAATAAGTCCACCACAAATTTGATATAAATAAGTTGTAGTTATTTTTTCCAGGTAATTTCCTGTGACAACACTCTCAATTATTTTTCCAATATGAAAAACCTCAACACACAATAAATACACGCCCCGCAAGGCAGGAGCGAGGCGGGGAGCCAGTTTTGCTTTCGCTTTCTTTGTTCGATAGACCGGCGGACAAAACTCGTACCGCACAATGAAATCTTCCAGAACAATCTTCATTTATTGTGGGGAAGAAAGCAGTTAGAGGGAAGGTACCTATCTTAGGTAAGAGTTTAGAACTCATATTAATTTTCTTGTGAGAAAAGTTCCAACTCGTAGATAAGCGTTAATCCATTCATCCCCCAAACGGTTGACTTAAAAATAATGGTGTATAAACGACTTATATACAAATTTCGCCACTTTCTACGCTCAAATTTGGCTCATATTTTCCATTTAAAGATAAAGTTTTCCGGCCTAATATATTAAGGTGAATTTTAAATAAAGGACATTAAAGTAAACACCATTTCTCAGACAAATAATACGTTTTTGTGCTTTAAAAATACATGAATATAATACATACTTCCAGTATTCCAGGAATAAGACAAATGTAATATTAATAAACATATATGCGAATAAATTTTTTTTAAATATTTAAAGTTTTTTTAAATAAAGATAAATAAATTAAAAATTTTAGCAATATAACATATAATGGTATAAACAATTACGATTTCTTTTATGAATCAAAAAACAGTTGTTTCCACTTTTTACTTTATTTTTCTCGACATGTTTCGATGTCTTTAGACCTCTATTATCAGAAGAATAATATATACTCGTAATTCATATCGTTCTCCCGTTGATGAAGGTGTTAAGCCTTCGAAACATGTCGAGACAAATAAACTCAAAAGTGAAAAAAACAGTGTTTACATTCATAAAAAAATTCATCATTAAGGAATTCCACAGTAGTAACGTCTCTAGTTAATATAAAAGTATAAATAATTACTTTAATCTTTAAATACATTATGTGAAATGCGAGGTTAGTCAAAATATTAATTTAAAAAAGTATTAAATTGAAGGTTATTTTAAATTTTAAGATGTTAAACATTCTTCTGGTTAATTAAACGAAAACACATATCTTAATATCTTTCAATCTAAAAATTTAACATAAATTAGCCGCAATAAATTAACCACAAACAGTTGTTGTCCTTCGTGGGTACACCTAAGATTTGACTTTCTTCTTTTTCTTCTTCAAGTGCCTTGTCAGGTCCTCCCAACGTTGGCGATCACCTCGGTGAACCTGTCCCTGTCCTGCGCCGCTCGGAACAGCTCCTTCACACTTCGAATGCCGGTCCACTCCCTCACGTTTCGCAGCCAGGACATTTGTCTCCTACCGGGCCCTCGGCGTCCCTCAACTTTCCTCTCCAATATCAGTTGGAGAAGGTGGTACTTTTCCCCACGCAGTATATTACCCAGATGCGAGATTTTCCGAACCTTGATAGTTGATAACAGTTCTCTGTCAACTTTAGCTCGCCTCAGGACTTCGGTATTGGTAACCATATCTGTCCAGGGAATTCTGAGAATTCGGCGATGGAGCCACATTTCAAATGCTTCCAGTCTGTTCATTGAGTTGACTTTCAAGGTCCACGTTTCACATCCATACAATAAAACAGACCACACATAGCATTTGATCATTCTCTGGCGGAGTTTCAAGTTTATGTTATCATTGCAGAAGAGTGATTTCATTTGACTTTCAAAAGGTAATAAAATTGTGACAAATAATTAATTTTTTACTAATATTTTTTATTGCAAAAAAACAATAAGTGAATTTAAACCCCAAGATCCAATAATTCGAACAAGCAGAGTATTAAAGACGTTTTATAAAAACCCTTCGAATTTTTAAAGATTTAAATTATGAGTTTTCTTCAGCTAGCTATTGCTTTTATTTAAACTTTTTTTCAAATGAGATTTTTTTCACTAATATTATATTATATTAAAAACATGTTTTTTTCTGCTATTCTGAATTCCCATTTCTCGTGAAGCCTTTTTATCAGAAACGTTTTATTTCTGAAAAAAACAAATAAATCAACCCCTGTCCGCAGTATAAAAATTGGGATTTTTTAGATTTTATAGAAAACCTGTAAAACTTTTACGTTTTTAATCCTGATAAAGACACGGCGTATAAATAAAGCGAGTGTTCGAACCTTTAAATCATGCCCTATTTTCGTTTATCCATGGGTTTTAATAGAAAACGCGGTTAATTGAAAAATATTCATTTCTCAACGTATCTCAAGTTACAAAAAGCCTAGGAAATATACCGACTGCCGGATCCCTTGGAGGGGGGGTAGATTGGGAAGCACATTACAGAAATGAGTCGCAGTTTTCCCTTGTTTGCTTTCCATTTTCTTATTATAAATTACATCATAAACAAATCTTTTAGACCCTGTTATCTAAGCCATATATCTGAAACACAAGACAGAAAACTCATATTCGTGAATTATATAGATATTTACCTATTAGTTAAATTATATTCATGAAAAAATATCGCCTATCTGACCTATTTATTTGTGAATGACTTAAAACACAATCCATGTTTTAACAACTCAACAAACTAGATTATATTTGAACAATATTAAACGTACTTTATCAATTATTCGATACATGTTTATATATTTTAATGAAACATGCTCTGAAAAGTTGTGATCCATATTAATTTTTGTACTGAAGACGAATCAACGTCAACTCGTCGTTACATGTTTTGTTTTAATACATAAAAGAAATATGACAACAATAATTAAAAATACGAATTCATAACACAACATAAAGGCGAATATAGAAAATAAAAATGCCTGGTCATTTTCTATGGTTAGAAAAAAATGATTTATTTTATTTTATTTAAACTGCATGCATGAACTACAAGTCCTGGTGTCAAGTTTGTGTAAGGTATGTAATCGAAATGATCTGATAATGAATGTGAATAAGTCTAAGGTAATGATTTTTGAAATAAAATAATATTAGCGTGTATGGTGAAAATCTTGAAAAAGTAGATGAGTTTTTTTAGGTAGTATGTTTACAAAGGATGGGCAAGTGGAAAGAAATATTGAAAGAAGAATTGGGGTCAGGCAAAAAAGTGAATGGTGCACTTAAAGTTGTCAACGCAAACAATAGCCTATCCAAAAAAATCTAAAATGGCAGTGCACAGTGGTGTTCTTGTACCGACTCTCGTGTATGGATGTTAAACATAGAACTATTAAAAGAAGGATGAAAGCAGAATAAATGCATTAGAAATGAGATCTGTGTATGATAGAGTGTCGAATGAAAATATAAGATGTGAATACCGCACTAGATGGAAGTTTTATAAAAGGATTTTTAAGATGGTTTAAACACATGGAAAGAATGAATGAAGAACAAATGGTAATGGAAAAAATTATATCATATAGGAAGACCGAGGAAAACGTGTCACGATCAAATAAATCAAATATTGAATGTCGGCCGCGTCAAGAGTCGGAAAAATCGACGTTCGAAAATGACACTGTGTATGAATGTTGAGAAAGCGAGATAAGTATGTAAGGAAAGAACAGTGAGTCGGTCCATTTTTTCCGCCCATCCTTTCGGCATGGTGACGTGATGGTTAGTTAGTTAGTTAATTAAATAAATCCAAAATTGTAAAATTCAAAAAACATTTATTATATAAAACCTATTGCTAGATTTCAAGTAAGTAAATGGTATTAGATCCAAATATTTAAATATCATGCTTATTTAACAGTTATTCAGCTCCATATATTTTCATAATATTAATGAACTCATATGAATCAAAATAAAAAAAAAATTTCTCTAAGATAAATTTATTTATAATGAAAATAAATAAATGTTTTGTGACTTCTGTGTTGACCAGAAGATGGCAGCGAGCTCTTGAAACCGGTCAGAGTCAAAAACATTTACTGATTTTAACTAAATATACATCTAAAAAAGTTTTTTACATTTTTTTTTCATTATTTACAATGAACTTACCATAAAATTTCAAACAATAATAAATGTATTTTTACAAATTTAATTAACATGATATATATAGATATGTGTGGATGATTGCATAATCCTGGGGAGAATCTAAAAACATTTTGACTCCTACCTGAAGGTATAGTAAATTCGAATATGCCGAAATAAATACATTTATTTAAGTTAATAAAACAGTGTTTTGATTCATAAAAGTTTTTTTTCATGTACGTATAAACGAGTTTTTGTTTTTGGTGTTTGCAGAAATAACTCATACTTTGAGTATTCAGATGAATTAAAGGGGCAGAAAATACAAAGTGAGATGGCTGAAATGAATAGATCTCTCATCATGAATATGCAGGGCCAATCTAAAGAATAATTTGATCAGGAACGATGACACGGCTCCAGTTCGGCTGAGCTAGATTATTAAATTTGAATTCCAATGTTCATTCATGAATCTGATTGGAGTTACATAATTGAGGTATTTTTCGGTTAGCTATGCGAACGTTCAATATATAATATTTTACAAACTTTCAGATTAAAAAAAAAACTTTTTTGAGCATAACAAATACATCATTAGATTCTGTTTAAAATCATAACCATAACTAAAGACATTATGTTTTACAAAATGATATAATACATAATATAACAGTATCATAGTTAGGTTATATTTCGGTTTTGTTTCAGAATCATTTATATTTTGAATATTTTACACAAATGTAAAGATCCTTAGTTAAAGATTTCATCAAATCAGAGTAAAATCACGTCAACAACAGTGTGTACGAGTATTAAGAACAAAATATATTTTGAACAATGTTTTTTAAGCGTTGTAAACAACACGAACTTAATTAAATGAAAATTTATTAAATACACATGTTTCGGTCACAATAACCCTTCATCGGTGTTTTGTGTATACAATATAAACAATTTAACATTTTTTTATGAAGGTGGTCAGCTGTCAGTTAAGAACTTATAATTATTATTTTAGATTTGTTCTAAATATTTATTATAACAAATGCATAAACGTTCGAAAGAAATCATTTTTACATCTGTCAAAACTGAAATTCATGAAAAATTTGTTAAAAAATTTATATTGTATATACAAAACACTGATGTAGGGCTTCTATATTTTCTTCTTCGTAACTGTACTACCCTATTTTACTGTAACAAGAGTAGAAATAGCCATGATATTTTCCAACCTCCGATAGGAAAGGTACAAGGAGAAGAAGGAAAAATCTATGTTATAATTCGTAAAAAAATCGTCATTAAAGAATTCCAGTGTTAACGCCTTAAGTTTATAAAAAATCTAAAATATTATACTTTTCATCGTTAGAAAAGATAGAACATTTGTTTACTGTTTACATATTTGCTGTAGCTATAAGAGCAATGAAGATGGAGTGATAATTTAGCAAGTTTTAGAACACATCGTAAGTAAGAAGAATGTTTCCTTTTATTGAGTTTGCAAATGCTACACATGTAAGAATGTACATTAACGAGTGATTTATTCGTCTCACCGCTATTACGATAATAACATTTCGTGCGCTTTTTCATATTCCGAATGAAAGCACCGTGGTTAAAAATTTGCTTTAGAAGTTGTAAAGACTCCGGTCCGTTTTAAGGAGAACGTTCTCTCATTTACGTGAAATTTCATCCGCAATATGGAACTTTCAAATGTTTTACAGGGGAAGTTTGGCGCTTTTGATTTATGGCTTCATTCATCAGCGAAACTCCAAAGCAAAATATTTATAAGCAAATTCATTCCCAGCCAAGTGTGAAATTACTCTGACTTCCGTTTGCTTCATTATGTACACATTAGATTTATTTTCGTCTGCCACTTGCAATAACAGACTCTAATAATTACCTCCTTATAAATATTAAAGGTGAATAAGCCGGCATTCAAAATATTCCTACTTTTACGTACATATGAAATATTGTATATTTAATTTAATTTAATTACCTACATACTCGTACATATGAAATATTGTATATTTAATTACAAAAATGAACACCGATTTGTAGGTTATTAATATTCTATTGATTTTAAATATTTATCTGAGAGTGTTTATTTAAATCATTAATTAATAATAATATATATTTTGATGTTATTTTATCATCAATGAATTTAATAATCTTGAACAATATTTCTACCACATCATAACTATTTTTAAATAATTTAAATAAATAAATGAAAACATACGTTTTTTTGAAGTCTTATAATATTTAATTGAAATGACATTTGCATTGCGAAGGTATTATCAAAAGTTAAACTTTTTGGATTTATTCTATAATTAAGAGGCAAGCCCCTTAATTATATTTAATAATGTTGATTTTTTTTAAATCATAACACTGATTTTATTTCTTGATATCATAATAAATGTATCAGTTTATATCGTTCTTCCGATAATGAAGCTGTTAAGGCTTTGAAACATGTCGAGAAAAATATACTCACAAGTGGAAAAACCAGTGTTTTAATTTATAAAAAATACACCATTTTTGGAAATTCTCAGTGTTAACGCCGTAAATTTTTCTAATGAGTTTAACCATATCCATTAACTAAAGTATATTGTAATAAACAGAAAAACCATTTCCAAAATTGTAGTTTCAAACTATTTGGAATTATTCATTATCAATTTTTATGAAGGGATAGTAAAAAAAATGTAAATGCAAGAAAATACCAAATTTATTATTATCTTGCTATTGTTCAAGGTTTAAAACAAAATGCAAATTTGGTACATGGAGCCCGAATTCACACATACATATTACAGTTGGATTGTATTTGTAATGGTTTACAATTCACCCTTTAAAATCACGTAACTTTTGGTGACGAGATCTGAATACTTGATTTGTTCTGTCCTTTTGCGTTATTAATTTCTCGCCTATTTAATTACCCAAACCTTCGAAATGCAACATCATACTTATTTTAACACGCCTTGTTAGTGAAATATAACGGTTTTATTATTTTAATAACCGTATTTATTGTTTCTGAAACAATTATGTAAAACTCCATATTAGACAATTAATTTAAATGATTAGTCTGTATTCTAGGAGTTATGTTAAATTTTATATGGAATAACATGTTTCGCCCTTCTCAGGCACATTTGGTAATGCTTTAAGAGGGCAAAATATGTCATTTCATATACAATTTAATATAACTCCTAGAAGACGAACGTTTACATTTATATTAATTATTTAATTGCCGTATTTTTCGGACCATATGACACACTTTTCTCTCCGAAAATTAAACCAATAATTATGTTTGCGCCTAATGTTCCGACAAGTATATTCCAAAAAAAAATTATTTATAAAAATTTGACATCAATTTTGAGGTGCGTATTATGGTTTGATGGCATTCACACGTCCGCCATTAATCACGTTAGTGTCACTGCGTTACGCTCCACGCTTTCTCAGATATAACTGAGCTTCCAGTATTCAGTTACGTTTATTCTGTTCCTAAGTTTTTCTAATATGTATTGTTAGTGTTAAATTGTGTTTTAATAATCGTTCCATGCCTAAAATTCGTACAAAAATGTGTTCTCAAACTGTTGTGCAATAGTTTTTAAGTCACCGCCATCTTGTTTCACAACTTCGTTCCTGTGCTGGCACTTGCTTGGCCGACCGCTCGGTCGCCATCTTGCCCGCCAACTTGAAACATACATCGCGAGTGAAGTGACAATCAGTGAAATAACAGTCTACTCTGTGCCTGATCCATTCCACCATCCAAACACTCGCATTACCTCATCACATACGCTATCACTCACATTCCATCTCCATAACAGTATACCAGTGTTTCAAAATGCAAAAAAAAATTAGCGCAACTGACATGGACGAACTGAACAAATTTATAAAACTAATAACAGAGAAACGCAAAATGAAAAATACCGATGTTCAGGTCCTCGGCGAGATTCTCCTTCGCTCTCTCGAGAGGGAGGATGTTATCGAGGAGGGACATTCAGTGTCGTACAATCACCCTATCTACCGAGAAATGTTGGCATCCTTGCCTGACATAAGACCCCCTTTATCCCACTCTTCAGTTAATGAGAAATCTCAAGTCTCCATCAATGGCCCCTCCATTAACAACCATTCAGTTATTACGCCTTCTACTACTCCCGCGCCCTCCTCCTCCTTCTCCGCAAACGATATGGCCAAAAAAATTGTGACCAACTCATTATCTACCACAATTACCAGCACCATCTCCACTCCCACCAAACACCTTGTCCAATCAAGATCGTGCTCACCCCCACCAACCTCTGATCATTCTATGGAATGGGAAACGGCAACAAACAATCGGAAACGAAAAACATCTGCCTTCCATGACCAAAATTCTTCACCTGAAAGCCCCTTCCACACTTCGCCAAACAAAATTTCTTCTCACACGATTATATCTCCCACTCCCTCTCCTCTTCCTTCCACTTCCCCTTCCACTTCCTCTTCTCTCCCTTCCACTTCCCCTTCCACTTCCTCTTCTCTCCCTTCCATTTCATCTTCTCTCCCCTCCACTTCCTCTCCTCCCCCTTCCTCTTCCTCTTCTCTCCCATCAGACTTTCTCTCGAAAATAACGAGAGTGCCTCCAATCATAATTTACAAGGCCAACATCAACTGGCCTTCCATCAACGCAGCCCTGATCGAAAATGGTGTTGACTTCGTCGCCAAAAACACAAAGGACTGTATCAATATAACTCCCAAATCCGCCCTCACCCACACAATGGCCACCAAACTCCTGATTGAGCGAGGTGAAAAATTCCATTCCTTTAGATTGAATGGCGATAAGCCACTAAAAGCTGTCATTCGAGATGTTCCCGAATGGGTCTCCACGACCCAATTCCACAACCAGCTTAAGGAACTAGGGTTTCCCATTCTTAAAGTCCAGAGAATGAAAGCCGGTCCCGAAAGGCGACCCATCGCCATGATGATGGTCGACCTGGAGCGATCGGATCAAGGCAAAAAAATATTTTCCGACCTCCAAGAGGTCGACAAATTTAGGGTGCGGGTGGAGTCACCCCACTCTAAAACAAAATCCAGCCAGTGCTTCAACTGTCAACAGTTAGGTCACGCAACTTCGGGCTGCCACGCTGATCCGAGGTGCGTGAAGTGCGGACAGAAGCACCACACCTCCACCTGCACAAAATCTCGCAATACTCCGGCCAAATGCGTCCTATGCGCAGGGTCACACCCAGCCAACTTCAGTGGGTGTCCAAAGCACCCGAAAAGAACCCAGCCTTGCGGACAAACAAACCCTCAGCCATCACCATCTAAAATAATAAGTACCCCTGCCTTCGTGAACACACAATGGCCAGCGCCTTCATATGCCAAGATGGCCGCATCAACTAGCCCCCCCACACAAACATCGATTCCACAAATTGTCCCTCCACAAATTGATCCTTTCCATGCACTAATCCAAGGTTTTTCAAGCTTGGTTAATGAGCTAAGAAAGACTGTCACCTTCAACGCCATCAACCCATCTAATGTCTAACCCTACACCTACCCTACCAACCAACCTCCAAGTGGCATTTTGGAACGCGGGTGGTACCCTGCGATCACACCGCCTGGAGGTAGAACACTTCCTCTCGACCTACAACCTTGACATTCTTCTTGTCACAGAAACGTGGCTTAAACCTAGCCTTCGCTACTCTATCCCTAATTACCTCACCTACCGAACCGACCGCCTTGATAACAAAGGAGGTGGTACAGCAATCCTAATAAAAAAATCCCTCCAGCATTGCTCCTCAACAACACCTTCTAACATAAATATTGAAACCACTGCTATAGTGATACAAACAAAAAATTCTGGTCCCCTTAAATTCATTTCCGCCTACTCTCCACCTCGTAGACGATTCACTCCAATAGAACTGGACGATATTTTCTTCGAAAACATTTCCACAGTCCTAGCTGGAGACCTAAATTCCAAACATGGCGCCTGGCACAGTTTCAAAGATAATAAGAAAGGCAAAGATCTTTTCGACTATTTCCAAAATCGACCAGACATATTCATCACAGCTCCCGATACTCCAACAATTTTCAATAAAAATCCAAAACATTCCCCGGACGTCATCGATATTGTCATGACTAAAAACTTTACCCTCCCTCTCACCCTACAGGGAGTAGACGAACTATCCTTTGATCATATCCCTATACTTATCTACATCTCTGATGAACCATTCCACCGTGACCCCCATTTCCCCACCAGAAATAAAATTAATTGTTATTCTCTTCCCGAAATCATCCACGAAATGATCAAAATCCCAACAAAAATTCCAGACCCAGAATCTCTCGATCAGGTCACGAACGAAATGACATTTATCCTACAGACTGCTCTAAAAAATGCAACCACAGTTGTAGACAACGACATATACAGGCCAAATCTACCTGCCGATATCCAACAGATAATACGCCACAAAAATACCATTAGAAAAAGATGGCAAAAATATCGACAACCTCAGGATAAAACACTTCTCAACAAACTAAACATTGACGTCAAAAAAGCCATCACCGACTTACGCAATGACCGCTGGATGGATTATCTAGAGTCATTAAACGATGACGACAAGACAGCCTTCTGGAAATTATCCAAAAATCTTCGCAAACCCCACTCAAGAATCACACCGTTACAAGGTCCAAATGGATTAGTGTACTCCGACGCCGACAGGGCAGAAACATTTGCATCGAGCCTAGAAGATCAATTCACGACAAATAACGAACATGACAATCCATTATTCGTGGCCTCGATCGAATCTCACGTTTCACAACTCTTAGCCAAAACTCCTTCATCCCCACCGATCCCATTCACCTCACCTAGAGAGGTGAAACAACAAATAAAATATCTTAATACCCGCAAATCACCAGGTCCTGACTCAATATCTAACAAAATTCTCAAATCTCTCCCTCTCAAAGGCATCTGTGCCCTGACAACGATCTTCAACGCATCCCTTAGACTCCGATACTTCCCGAAACCCTACAAAATCGCAGACGTTATCCTTCTTCCCAAGCCAGGCAAGGACCCAACAGCTCCTTCAAATCATAGACCAATTAGTCTTCTTCCTTGCACTGGTAAATTGTTGGAAAAACTCATACAATCAAGACTCAAAACAACACTTCACGAACAGAGTACCATTCCAGATTTTCAACACGGTTTCCGTGCCCAACACTCCACACAACATCAGCTACTTCGTGTAGTTGAACTTATTGCCACAAAATTTAACACGCGCAAATTCACCACTTTCTTTTCCCTAGATGTCAGTAAAGCATTCGACCGCGTCTGGCACACCGGCCTGTTACACAAAATGGGAAAAGCAAACATCCCACTGCCTATGATTCAACTCATAGCCAGCTTTCTGTCCGATCGCCTTTTCAGCGTCAAAATCAACAAGGCCAAATCCCTTGTACGCCCTATCAGAGCAAGAGTTCCCCAAGGTTCAGTAATGGCTCCTACTCTGTTCAACATCTACTGCAGTGATATCCCTCTTCCCCGAGATCAGAACACCCACATTGCCCAATTCGCTGACGATACGGGCATCATCTCCAGTGCTAAAAGGCCGCTTCTCGCGACCCGCAGGGTGCAAAAACAGGCCGATGTGCTAGAGGTGTGGTGCAGAAACTGGCGCATTACCATCAATCCGAGTAAAAGCGCAGCGACCCTTTTCAGTAAAAGACACATTCCTCCAAACATTCCCAACATAAAAATGTTCGGCCAAGACGTTCCTTGGACCAAAACAATCAAATACCTTGGGGTTACCTTGGATTCTAAGCTGACATGGAGGCCACACATTACAAATAAAGTCAAAGCCGCGTCAAAAGCAATCTCAGCCCTCTACCCAATGTTAGCTAGAAACAGTAAACTAAGCATCGACAATAAACTCCTGATATACAAAACGGTTATAAGGCCGATCTTCACTTATGCAGCCCCAATCTGGGGCTATGCAGCTTCGAGTCACATACAAAAACTCCAAATCCTGCAAAATAAGGCTATCCGTTTATCGCTTGGTGCGCCTTCATGGACCAGGATTACACAACTGCACCTAGAATCGGGAATCCCGATGATAGATGAATTCATTCTGAAACTTGCCGAACGTTTTTACAAAGGAGGGAGTCCTTTGTAAAAACGTTCGGCAAGTTTCAGAATGAACATCCCAACCCCACAATAAAAGACCTCTCTAATTACGATCCAAACATTTCCAGCCGCCACAAGCGCCCAAAATCGATTCTCCTTCAGAGGAACACTCCGGGCCACACAAATCATGCCCCCGAATAAACTAATAACCCACCAAATCACCTTCCAACAATGTTCCCATCAGACGTAAGAGGAATAGCCACATGAGCTGAACCTCTGTAAGCCAGAAGATTCAAGTCCAAGTCCAAGTCCAATTATGGTTTGATGCGTCCAATGCTTATCTTCACTGAAATACTATAATTTATACAGACAAATCAAAGTAAAAAAATCATTTGAATAATTATTATATGTTATTTGTTAGAGAAATATAATGCGTAAATATTTATAACTAGAGGAAGGGTGAATATTTAGATATTAATGATCATATTAACGAAGGTATTCAAAATATTATATAATAAAGTTAATCAAATGGCATTATTTCCTGTGTCTGAGGTATCTTCAAAGTGTCTAAGAAAATTAAAGTTGAGTAAAGAAAATCGTAATATGTAAATTCAATCGGTGTACTCTCATGGTCAAGGTATTAGGGAGTGATGTCTAACATATTTCTTCTTCGTCTTTTATATGGTTTCTTTAAAGTAGGTCATGTCTATCTTTAAGTGTCCAAAATAGATTCTACAGTACTTAAGCAGGTCTTTATATAAATAGTTCAGAGCTAAGGCGCATGTCTTTTTACAAACTTCAAGGTAATCCTCGGTATTTTGAAAATAAAGTATTTTGAATAATGAAAATAAAAATAAATAAAAATTATTAAGAATTTTTCTATGTTTATTTTTAGTGTAAAATCTACTTATTAAATCTACTTATTAATTAATAAGTAGATTTTACACTGAAAATAAACATAGAAAAATTCTTAATAATTTTTTTTTATTTTCATTATTTACAATGAACTTCTACCAAGAAATTTCAATCAACAACATAAATAATTTAAAGTATTTTGTATATTGAATATGCTGAGTATGTAAATAATAATTTCGAATGAAAACGTCTATTTTCTAGAAGTTTTATTATATTTTATGTTGATGACGTGTATCTCATCTTGGATAACATGAATCATGTCATCTCATTTGATAATTAATTGTTTCTAGAACAATGATGTAAAACACTATATTAAATAATAATACCAATGAAACGTCAGTTTTCTAGAAGTTTTATTACATTTATGGGAATGGCATGTTTCTCCTTTCTAAGGCATTATCAAATGTGATAATGCCTTAGAAGGGCAAAACATATAATTCACATAAAGTATAATAAAACTTCTAGAAAACTGACGTTTTCTTTCGTATTAATCATTTGATAATACCTTAGACAGGCGAAACATGTCATCCGCATAAAATTTAAAAACTTCTATAAAACAGACGTTTTTATTCGAATTGATTATTTAATATGGAGTTTAACATCATTGATCAAGAGACAATAAATAAGTATGTAAACTTCTTTATAAGCTTTATATGAGTAATCAGCTATGGTTTTATTCATATGTACGTTTTACAACATTTAATAACAAACGTGTCACCTGGTTAAAGAGAATCAAACCATAGAACAGGTCAGGACCTTCAAGTATGTGATGGTATTGAACCATCGTAGAGAGAGATGCGTGAATTCAGACGTAATACGAAAATAAATTCAAATGACTAGGAAATATAACACCTAACCATGTGGGGGTAGGTCTAGGCGGGGAGCAGGGGAGACGCGGGGAGGGGAGAGAGGGGAGAGAGGGGGGTTGAGCCGAGAGGGGTGTGGGCCAGGGAAAAGATAGCTCGCGGCAGTTGACTTTTGACCTGACGGGAAGCGGTCGCTTTGGTATTAAATTCAGTGGGTGTTTGTTGTTTTGATTACCAAGAACTTCAATTTTATTTTGTATAAGTATAGTGGTACGAGGGTGCGGCATTTGCAGATTTAAAAATACTTTAGTCAATTCGGTGTCCAGAGCTGATCGACGGAAAGCTAAGTCTAGAATTAAGAATTTATATTTCAGGAAATTGGAACGTATGCGTTCGGCTTACTCCATGATTATACTATGCTTACGTTTATGTATTACATACATGTACCTAGATATATATATGTATATGATATATTGATACCTTTCCTATAC
The DNA here is from genome assembly GCA_022606425.2 of Lepidostoma basale. Taxonomy (NCBI): domain Eukaryota; kingdom Metazoa; phylum Arthropoda; class Insecta; order Trichoptera; family Lepidostomatidae; genus Lepidostoma; species Lepidostoma basale. The sequence goes on along the minus strand of JAHDVF020000615.1, from coordinate 132,229 downwards.
TGCACGTAATATAGTTCACTAACACGCGGGCCAACGCATCGCGCCCAAACAGGTATTCACTAACTCATCGAATACTGAAATCTTAGTTATGGACATGTAGCGTTCTAACAAAATTTGCCATCTTCTATATAAATAAACATAAACTTCGACCCATGCAAATTATGCTACATAAATATGGTTGACTGCTGATGAATGAAGACAGTTAGAGAGGTTGGGAAGCTCACTTCAAGAGCCCGCGCCAAATACAGACTCCTATAGATAAGTAGGTGGAAGACCCTACTATCGCGTCTGCGGGAATTCTGTCGTGGGTGGGCTAACTTCGAAAACCCCCGATAGGGTGATGGCCAGGCTCATGGGTTTGAATCCCCAGGTCCACTGATTAAGGGTTGGGAGGTAGATCGTCTGGTCCCCAGACGATTCTGCTGTGGAGCAGTGGAGAAAAATCATCAGTCTGACGAAAAGACTGGTTCAACGCGATACTAACACTATTATATCCCAGTTATCCCCCACAACTCCTTATATACTTAATATATTATATTTTGACACTGAATTGTTATATAACCTGTGCCTTTCAGGAAGCTGTTCTTTATTGCATCATTATTACATTACGCTCTGATTTAAATTACTGTACATCGTATTTGTTCCAAATTATTTGTGAATGTTTCTTCCAGGGCTGCCACATTTTCTAGAGATAATATTCTGAATTATATTCTGTAAACTTAGAGATATTTTAGGTTGTTTGGTTTAGATGTTCCTAGGAAATATTGAGTGACATATAGTTTGATTACACGTGGGTTTGTCAGGATTGCTTAGAATATTCGGAAGGGTTAGGAACGATTAGCTTTAGAATGAAATTATCAGTAATCGCCAAATAAAAGGACTTGGATTACATCGGTTATAACGAAGGGTCATACGGTATTATTTCTAGACGATCACGAAGGCCAACTCGCGTAAGGTATAACGCCTGTAATCTCCATACAGGTGGATGAAGAAGGAATGACTGGAGGAAGCTCCACCATTCGCGGAGGAAGGTTAGGAGGGATTCTGCTTAGGTGTCCTCATGGACAGCTCGGTTCACCACATTTAGTGGCGTGACCAGGATGTTACACCACATTTGGGGCCGTGACCAGGATGGATTAATTCCCCACGGACTAGGACGTTCCACCACATTTGGTGCCGTGACCAGGATGAGGACTGGAGGAAGGGTAGGAGAGGAATCCTCCACACCAGGTCCTCGTGGATAGGGCGTTCCACCACATTTGCTGCGCGTGACCAGGAGATTTGGTTTAAAGCATTGCTTGATAATTTCATTATTATGCATATTTATTTAATTAGTTTAAAATTTTAATTGTTTTAAAAAATTATTCATCGCTAGATATTTATGCCAACCCTAGCTAGGATTCGTAAGTGCAGCAGGCGGGTTTTCTAGGAAGGTATTCTAGGATGCTCTATGCAGGGGTCGCGTATCGTTTCGAAAATAATTATCGGCGTGGTATTTAGTTTATGATTTGAATATTTAAAGAGAACTCCGAACATATTATAGAAAGTTTAGTATTGAAACACAACTTTAGTTCACTTTTCGGTAGGTTTAATAGGAATAAATATATTATTATCATAATTTTGTTATTGTAGAAGAATATTTCGAGAATTTAGAAAAGGGTGAATGTAAATATTATTATACATAAGTAACGCTATTCTATTAAATTATTGTCAGCTTGAAATTATATTTGAGACCAATTAGAGTAATCTTTAAATTATATTAAATTATTGACAGGTTAATCGTATATTTGAGATCAACTTAAGTAACCATTAAAACATTCACTGCATTATAGACTCATGCATATTCTAATCACACTTTTAAGAGTACGCTCAATAAATAAATAAATATTGTGATTATGTTCCGAATTAGCATATTTGTAAAATAAATTTAAAGGGCCCCGCTATTATTAGTATACTTAGAGTAGAATATAGTATTTAAGCTAGTTAAGATGTATGATTGTGACGAGATTGAATTCATGCTTAAAATATTGGGAATTAGTAATATCGAGAGTTATATTTATTTTGTAAATGTAGTGTGTAAAAAGGTTCGTTACCACCTACGTTTTTTCATACTTCTAAAAACTGCAGCGAGAGATCTAAAATGGTAAACATGTGTCTTGAGTCAATAACATTCTTCTTGGTTTTTATTTTTCCATAATCCTGGATAGGTACACATTAATTTCTTTCACACCAAAATAACCATAAATTAGTTCGAGTCAAGTGTTTACATCAGGATATTTCTAGGGATCGCGGTCGGTTAGGTCGCCGTAGCAATTTTGCTTGTTAGGGGGATGTAAATAGTATTATTTATAACGAAAGTGACAAATAAATGGGTCGTTTCTAAAATATTTAATCATTTATTGGCCATGTATAATAATACGTACTTGGATTTCGACTGTCCCAGTAAAAGAAGGACGTAGCTCGGTAATTTTAGTTAAATATATAATTATAATAGTTTATGAATACGGAATAGGATATATATTTTATAATGGCTAGTTTACAAAATTTATATTTAATGTCTTTATGTTCTACGTATGAGCAATAGGTCATCGATAATAATTTTAAGTTATGTACATTGCGAAGTTGAAATACAGACGTGTTAATTATATAGAATAGAATTGCGAGTAATGATTAAATCAGTAATAATAAGAGTTTAGGTTACTTCCATCGTAAATTAAAATACAGATGTGTCAATTATGCGAAATAAATATTATTGATTCGGGAGATGCCTATTGGTGGCGATGAGGTTCGCAACCCATCATTCCGCGTCTCCCGCGGAGCGAAAAGAGAAGGATTGAGTGCCGCATCGGTTAGAGTGTGTCGGACCACTCTTTCTGCCTGCCCTTTCGGGGAGACGGCGTGATGGTTAGTTAGTTAGTTGATCATTATTAATTGCAGCAAGTTAGAATTTAGGTGAATATCTACGAAGCGGAAAATAAAATATTGTATTTTAAATGAATCGAATTGCAGTCGTATATGAGGCGTTGCGGTCTGAGATATCCTAGAGATAACGAGGAGACCACTTAAAGATATCGTTAAATTTTGTGAATTTTAAAGTGTCGACAATTTTTAGCCGTTAAATAATTTCGGATGGAACAAAAAAAAGTTCTTAAGTTGCTAGCCGATGTGTCGGGCTTAAATCTTAAGGAGATAGAGTTATTTATGGCGGATGTTGGGACTTGTTAAAATAATGAAGCGGAGGATGAAATTCTGAACGGTTTGTTAATAGGTGATAATTTTTCAATAGTGTCAAGTTGGTATTCTGTAGGCTGGCATTTCATGGAATTCTCCCTATGGATCAAGTATCTCGCCAAGCTGGTGTTGTTTTAGGTCGCCATGGGTTGGGTTCACGATAACAAATACTAGGAAATGAACGGCGATGTGACATGCATTTGTGAAATTATTACAGGTTCGAGGACGATGCTTAAATTGTACGAAAAAAAATTAAGATACTTTATGATACTTTAGAATAATATTTAACAAAATGGAGCGGCATACCCATAGGTTAGTTCGTATATTGCGAAATACATAAATACAAATACATGTTATTTCAAAAGGAATATAGGATAGTGCTTATAATTGTCGAATAAACAATTACGGAGATCAACCGAAGTAGTATAATATGTTAGCATTTAAAGATGATTTCGTTTAAATCTGAATTTATCGTTTAACTGTATATTTTCATAAAGTATTGTAATTTAATTGTAGTTTTAACATAAGTCTAAGACTAGGTGTGAAAATCCGGATGAGTAGGTATTATAATACATAAACATAAAATAGGAATTGACAAGTATATGAGTAAGATAATTATAAGAAAACAAATAAAAATATCGATAAAAGGCTATGATGTTTAGGTATAGGTATTTCAGGTTTCAATTGCAGCCGGTTATAGGTCACTTACATATATCCCAACATAATTAGGTGTATCAAAAAAAAAAAAAAATCGGAATTTATAAAAATTAATAAATACTTCCGCAGTCATCAAAAATTAAGGCCAAATATCATCGATATATATATAATAGATTTCTTCCGAAATTCAGTAAATTATTAGATTACTTAACAACAGATAGTCGCAACATTCTACAGGTATGTTTTGCGAAGCTTCTACGTTCATACTTCGTGGAGCGGACGCTCGTCGATAGCTCCGACTTCTAATGGAACTCCTTTTGGTTTTAATGATTTGATCGTGTCACGTTTTTTCCGACCTTCTCGACTTTCTCTAATTAACACTGTGCGTGTATATATCTTCAAAGAATTAATTTACGTTATTTATTTATTCTTAGGAGCTCGATGTTATTCTTTTAGGGAGCGTTCAATCGATCGAGATGTGTTACCAAATTACAAAAAATGTTTAAAGCAGCAGAACTAATTATCAATCGTAGTGATGAGAAAATTCTTAGGGGGGTACGTTTAGAACCATAATGGTAGATTGAAATTAGAATAAGAACTATTTTAAATTGTCAATTTTATAATTCGAATTTCCGTTGCACAATTAGGAAATGAAAGGAGGATGTGACAACAGTAGCTCACTGGTGATTAAGTTTCTTTAATATTCGAGTTACATATTATTTTAATGAACAACTATCAAGTATCTGGAAAACGTGCAGGACCGAGTAACCAGATGCGTTATTCGTCATTCATTGTTATTATTTTTTTTTTTATCTAGGTAATAGGGTCACTAAATAAAGATAGGTACAACGGCAATAGTGATTATGATTATTATAAGGAATAGGTTATAAGTTATTTTATTTATGATAAGTTATATTTTAAGTGCGTCGTTTGTAAAATCAATTACCACAAGGGTTCACTAGAAAAGGGCTGACTGGTCAATGCAGTCTTTAGGAGTTAAGATTATAGTTATTATAGCATAAGTTTAGTCGTAAGTAGCTGTAAATAGGTAATGATTGCGTTGAAATTCGACCTTAATCTAGGTAGTAAATTGATTTTGAAAAAAAAAAACAAATAAATATAAATAAATAACGGTGTGTGAGTACATGTGCACGTGAGAGTAAAGATATGTAACGAAATATGTGCTTTGGATTTGAGGGGCTGGAGTTTTAGGGGGGAGATGAGGAAAGTTGTATTTGATTTGATTTTGTGGAGCGGAAGAATTTCTTTTGTAGGGACATGGCGATATAATTTTAGTTGTAATATTGTGTTCAAAATTTGCCAGATTAGATTCTAATTGGAAACATTAAAAATAAAATGAAATAAATGAGTAATGGTTGTGATTTCACCAATACGAGGTTGATAAAGTCTTCGGATTCTAGGGGGGAGGTTTATTGATAAAAGCGTTGTCGCTTATATATTTTGCGGTGATTTAGGATAATAAAAGGAGCGAAACGAAGGAAAATATTTTACTCGTCAGATTCTTGCTAGAATCTAGGGAACAGAAGTGGCGGCAAAATTATTAGTTCGAATTGAAGGTGTTGGCATATCAAGGCGTAGGTACGCTAGTGGTTAAGACAGCAGAATAATGTACTGTCAAAGGACAATTATCATAGGTTAAATAACATAATAAGATAACTTACTAAGAAAATTGACAAGCGTAGAACGAATCACCAGGAATTGAGGAAGCAACGGAAAACTTTCTGCCGAGTTTTCCTGGTTTCCTCTAGGGGGGAACTGTGATGGTATTGAACCATCGTAGAGAGAGATGCGTGAATTCAGACGTAATACGAAAATAAATTCAAATGACTAGGAAATATAACACCTAACCATGTGGGGGTAGGTCTAGGCGGGGAGCAGGGGAGACGCGGGGAGGGGAGAGAGGGGAGAGAGGGGGGTTGAGCCGAGAGGGGTGTGGGCCAGGGAAAAGATAGCTCGCGGCAGTTGACTTTTGACCTGACGGGAAGCGGTCGCTTTGGTATTAAATTCAGTGGGTGTTTGTTGTTTTGATTACCAAGAACTTCAATTTTATTTTGTATAAGTATAGTGGTACGAGGGTGCGGCATTTGCAGATTTAAAAATACTTTAGTCAATTCGGTGTCCAGAGCTGATCGACGGAAAGCTAAGTCTAGAATTAAGAATTTATATTTCAGGAAATTGGAACGTATGCGTTCGGCTTACTCCATGATTATACTATGCTTACGTTTATGTATTACATACATGTACCTAGATATATATATGTATATGATATATTGATACCTTTCCTATACTGCACGTAATATAGTTCACTAACACGCGGGCCAACGCATCGCGCCCAAACAGGTATTCACTAACTCATCGAATACTGAAATCTTAGTTATGGACATGTAGCGTTCTAACAAAATTTGCCATCTTCTATATAAATAAACATAAACTTCGACCCATGCAAATTATGCTACATAAATATGGTTGACTGCTGATGAATGAAGACAGTTAGAGAGGTTGGGAAGCTCACTTCAAGAGCCCGCGCCAAATACAGACTCCTATAGATAAGTAGGTGGAAGACCCTACTATCGCGTCTGCGGGAATTCTGTCGTGGGTGGGCTAACTTCGAAAACCCCCGATAGGGTGATGGCCAGGCTCATGGGTTTGAATCCCCAGGTCCACTGATTAAGGGTTGGGAGGTAGATCGGCTGGTCCCCAGACGATTCTGCTGTGGAGCAGTGGAGAAAAATCATCAGTCTGACGAAAAGACTGGTTCAACGCGATACTAACACTATTATATCCCAGTTATCCCCCACAACTCCTTATATACTTAATATATTATATTTTGACACTGAATTGTTATATAACCTGTGCCTTTCAGGAAGCTGTTCTTTATTGCATCATTATTACATTACGCTCTGATTTAAATTACTGTACATCGTATTTGTTCCAAATTATTTGTGAATGTTTCTTCCAGGGCTGCCACATTTTCTAGAGATAATATTCTGAATTATATTCTGTAAACTTAGAGATATTTTAGGTTGTTTGGTTTAGATGTTCCTAGGAAATATTGAGTGACATATAGTTTGATTACACGTGGGTTTGTCAGGATTGCTTAGAATATTCGGAAGGGTTAGGAACGATTAGCTTTAGAATGAAATTATCAGTAATCGCCAAATAAAAGGACTTGGATTACATCGGTTATAACGAAGGGTCATACGGTATTATTTCTAGACGATCACGAAGGCCAACTCGCGTAAGGTATAACGCCTGTAATCTCCATACAGGTGGATGAAGAAGGAATGACTGGAGGAAGCTCCACCATTCGCGGAGGAAGGTTAGGAGGGATTCTGCTTAGGTGTCCTCATGGACAGCTCGGTTCACCACATTTAGTGGCGTGACCAGGATGTTACACCACATTTGGGGCCGTGACCAGGATGGATTAATTCCCCACGGACTAGGACGTTCCACCACATTTGGTGCCGTGACCAGGATGAGGACTGGAGGAAGGGTAGGAGAGGAATCCTCCACACCAGGTCCTCGTGGATAGGGCGTTCCACCACAAGTATCTAGGCATAGACCTGATGGAGAGAGCTGATCTGCGGGAAAAAAAATACTTATAGAAAACAGACGTTACGTTGAAACGTAACAGTTACTATTTCTTGTTTATTTTCGGTTATCTTAATATTCAGTGTTTAGCTCTAGACTCCATTCAAACCCCTAGTTCCCGTTTTTACCACCAGAGTGCTACTTTACACTCTTGTTCCCGCGCGCTTCGCGATTTGGCGCTAAATTCACCCCGATGTGTGCGCCCTCTGCAGTTCACTCTCAGCCCCTTCTGCGCAACCCCTTCTGCGCAGCCCATTCGGCCCGACTTCACTTCGTTTTGAGCTGTCAACTTCGCGGCATCGATTGGAGGATCGCCGTTTCGACCCGCGATTTTCCCGATGGGATAATCCGCTTTCATCTAGCCTCATCCGCCATGGAATAACTTCGAGCAAGGTATTTGAGGTACTTGCCATCGTGCCCATAAAATCTGTGGCATTATTTCAGGTTTTCCGCCAACTTGTCCGGCACTATGGCGATGCCAAAAGTGCATATCCGCTCCCAGGCCGTTTGTCAAGCCCGACCTTGCTGCGGTTGATTCCCTCCGCCACGGTCCGAGCCATCCTCTGCTCCCGAAATTGCCGCCCACGTGTTGTCGCACATCATGCCCCGACAACGTGGTTGACCTCACCACCATGCGGAACTGCGAGGACCACTTCACGCCGCTTCAGACAGCACCAACAGGTTAGGGGACCTCGTGTCTGCCAGGTGACGCTCTACATATTGATTTGCTGACCCACCATCTTCTGGTCAGCGTCGCCGATAACGTCTACGGACGACGTCGCCGGTCGATGTCCTGACGAGCACGCCGTCGAGGAATCGCCTCAAGCAGCCTCTTCATTATTTCATCATGTGCCTTTTTTTTGTATTCGTACGACATCTCTAGCCCCTAGATAATAATTTTAACTATTTTATGTGTGATAATAAACCCTCATGTATTCCGTCATATGTCTTTCTTTACACCTTTCCCTATTCGAATGACAAACAGCCGGAAAGTATCTCACGAGAAAACCGGAGATCTAAGGGCCCGCTCTCTGCGCTAGCCGAGGTAGGGAGATACCCATTACAACGTACGTTAAGATATATAAGCCCAAGTAAAAGAGGCAGCTGCAATCCCTGGTGCTCTAAAATCGACAATATCGTAAAGCAAAGACATTGTCATTAAGATAACGATAAGAATCTATATAGCATGCGTAAGACCAATAACAACATTTGGCGTTGAAGCAAAGGCAGACACAGTAAGGACAAGATAAGTTTGGAGGACTTCCAAGATGAAGACACTGAGCAGGCAAGACACTAAGAGATCGCGTAAGGAACAACAGAATTAGAAAGAGGTGTGAGGTTGAGTATGTTATTGGATAGAGTAGACACTGAAGAAGGGATTGGTATGATCATGTTCAAAGAATGGACACCACCAGAATCCCTTGTATTGCACTACATAATCAGCCTCGCGGGACTCCTCCTCGTGGAAGACCTACTAAAAGACGAAAGAACAGCTGGGAGTCTACCTCACAGGAGGAGCAACACTCTGAAGAACAGATCATATAGGTCTACAACAAGGAAAAAGAAGAATATGTGATATAAAACGTTTTAATGCCTTGAAGAAAACTATAATATACCTTCATATATTTCAATACTTCCGTTCCGTAAAAATAAATGTTTACAATATTTCTATTCCACGAAAGGTTTGTGCGTGTATTGAATTGTATGTACCTTTCATAACGCTTGACCCTTTGACATTATAAAGGTCAAATCGAACATAAAGGATTCTAGTTCTCCAAAATGTTGACCGTTATTTAAAAAGTAAAATGATTTTTTGTAATAGCTTAACTTTTCTAGGTTCTCTTTAATATCCAATTTTATTTTTATACATACATTCCTTATCTACCATTGAAATCAATACTTGAAATGTTATAAAGCTGTAGTACAATTTAATAGTCCTTTTTTAATAACCTTTTTTTATTAAAAACAAGCGTTCACTTGATCAAAAAAAATTTAAAGGATCTCAATGACCACTCTGTTATTAAAAATCTACAAAATATGAATAAATTTGACTTGTCCTCCAAATATTTTAGCAAAACAAAAAAAAACTTCAAAATATACGAATATAACAAAATATACGTTTTTAAATAAGTTATATTAAATTTGTGGAACTTGAGTTAATGCTGGTAATATAATTGTTTTGGAAGAAGTTCATTGTAAATAATGAAAATTAAAAAATCTATCATGTGTACAAATATTTAGTTTTAATTCGCTTGGTATTTTAGTTCCAATCGGTTTCAGCAGCTGGCTGCCACATTCTGGACGATGCGATGGCAGCGAGCTAAGCTAGGATACCACCAAATGGGAGGAGCATCAATGAGGAAAACATTTTGGCCGAATTATCCTAGAGTTACGTAAGTTAATTTTTTTAATTTAATTTTTTTATTTTTAAAAAGCGCACCTTATTTATAATAAATTAGTGAGAAATGTAGAAAAAACGTCTGTACTCGTATTTAGTAAATTCAAAATACACATGAAATCTAGCTTTCTCACCAAAAAATACAGAGAAAGGTAGATGTCTTCATCACAAGAAGAAATTTGATACCCTGTTTACAATGATCACTGGATGTACAATAAGGGGAAGAAGAAAATACACATGTTTTTAACAAACTTTGAATTCAAAATAATATTGTTGTTAATTGTAATTACGTGAATAATTAAAAAAAAAATTTAAATAAAAAATGTCAAGAATATTTTTTTACTTTAATTTCACTTAATTTTATGGCTGTGACTGGTTCGGTAGATCGCTTCTATCTTCAGGTATATATCTTACATCAAAGTTTGTTAAACATAAAATAAATGCTAATACGATCCATTAGTGTTAGGTGATTCTAAAAGTTATTATTGGTAGATTTCATATAGTTAAAAAGCGATTACGATGTACTCACAATGATAATATATAATTTAAAAATTTTTAATCGATTTGTAGAATTTAATTATTTGTATTTTGTCCCAGTTAATGGTGTCTTCAACACTACAATACCGTACAAATAGTCATTGTACGAGTATGTAACGAAAATCATTATTTTTTAATGAAAAAAAATGCGACGGCCGGGAATCGAACCCGGATCAACTGCTTGGAAGGCAACTATGCTGACCATTACACCACCATCGCCGATACTACCGCATCCAAAAATAGAGCCTTGAAATCGATTGGAATTAAACATAATTCCTAGTATATATAAACGATATCTTATTTCTTTTTGTTTATTTTCTGAGATAAACTTCAAAAAAATATATAACAATGAGCATAAAATTAAGCAAATAATGGTACATTTGGCGAACATTACTTGCATATTATTTACAACCAATTATTTGGTTTGCAATTCATATAACACAACACCCGCTACTGATTTAATTCGAATCCCGTGTAAAAATAAATAAATAAATATTTCAAACGAAATATACGCTGCAAATGACAATGCATAGTGAACATTAAATGGCTATAACTTTCAATTTATCATGAGGAATGCAAATGTTTAAAAAAAAATAATGTGCGACGGCCGGGAATCGAACCCGGATCAACTGCTTGGAAGGCAACTATGCTGACCATTACACCACCATCGCCTATACAAGCGCATCCAAAAAATAATATCAAGAGTCGTATATGGTAATAACACAAACACTTGTTTAAACATTGAAATTGTGTATCTGTTACTTACATACAATTTGCACCAGGTATTTGGTACTGTTTCAATAATACATAATTATTAAATACGTTAATACACTGGGCATTATCTCAGAATAAATCTTCCAGATTTTATGTAATAAACGGATATTCATTTCTCTTAAATATGATCACTTAAGGTCGTCATCGCAAACAATAGTGTTCTCGTTCCGACCCTTATACTCGTATATGAAAGTGAAAAATTGAGCTGGCAAAAGAAGGATTAATGTAGAATAAATGCAGTATAAATGAAATACCTTTAAAGAATATGTGATAAATCTGTATATTAGAGTGACAAATACATATAATAAAATAAGTGAATGCAGTGCGAAATAAAATAATGAAAGGGACTTTAAGATGATTAAAGGACACATGAAAGAATAAACGAAGAGACATTGATAAAAAAATTATTTGTAAACGATGTATAAGGAAAAAGAAATAGAGGAAGACCGATAAAAGCGTACCATCATTAAATCAATCAAATATTAAATTTCGTCCACGTGCGTGACACGATATACGAATGTTGAGGAATCTATAGAATTATGTCTGGAAAGAACAATTTTACGGAAATTAAGTCGATGTGATGGTTAGATAATAAGTTAATTAATTATAATATATGTTATAAACAAATTTTGTTATAACATTCTCGGAAAACTGTGTATTGTTTTGGTATTACAATTTCTAGTGAAGGCGTAGGAAGCCTTGCTCGGTGCCATTGCTCGGTGGAATTCTGTTAACATGAATTCAAACCCCATTTTTTCGTTTTTTTGTTATTTATTCATGTTTCAAATATCTTCGAGAGAAATTTAAACTCTTTATATTAACTGAATTATTGTTTATTGGACAATGATATAAAGTTCCATATCAATTAATTCATAAAAATGTAAATGTTTGTTTTATGTAAATTTTATTGTATTTTATAAGAATGACATGTCTTGCCTTACAAAGTAATAATTTTATATAAATGCATTTGACAATGCCTTAACCAGGCGAAACATTTCATTCTCATAAAAAATATTTACAATTCTAGAAAGCAAACGTTTTTATTCTAATGTATTGTTCATATTACTTCAATCAGAAATTGATTATGTAGGTACAATGTACCTACATAATCAATTTCTGTACATATATATTGTATATGTACGTGGTACATATACAATATATATGTACAAGTATATAGTTTGTGTATGATTGAGTGTCGAATGAAAATAAAAGAAGTAAATGCGGTGCGAATGATGGTGTTATGAACAAAATAATTAAAGGATCATTAAGATGGCTTGGACACGTAGAAAAAATGAATGAAGAAAGAATGGTAAAAAAGTATTAACGATTTAAATGCAGCACCGAAGAAAAGGAAGATTGGGGAAAACGTGCCACGATCAAATAAATCAAATATTGAATGTCGATCACGTGTGGAGTCGGAGAAATCAACATGCGTGTATTATACGATGTATGAATGTTGAGAAACGAGAGAAGTGTGTCAGGAAAGAAAAGTATGTCTGTCCATTATTTCTCCATTATTTTCTTCAAACGATTTTAAACAAAGAAATTGATAATTATACATTTTACAGATGCCTATGAATTATTTTAATTTCTCGGAAAATTTCATTTGAGAAACAAGAGACGAAATTATTTGAGTTTGGTATTGCTAATTAAATTTCCCGATTCGTAAACTTTTAATGTACTTTGGCAGTTACTTTAATGGTTTGAATTCAATACGAATAATTGATCTCACAGATCATATGCTGATTCAATCTTGAATAAATGTGTATTTTATTCCTTTGTTAGAGGTATTCTAAATGTTCGTTCAATTTGAAACTCTGAAGATGGTGTCTGATCACTCTGAAGATGGTGTCTGATCACTCTGAAGATGGTGTCTGATCACTCTGAAGATGGTGTCTACAACGATCTTCAAAATGTTATTCAAATAGGATAACAAGAGAAGTTCAATTACTTAAGATCCCTGAGAATACATCTGGAAATGTAAAGTATTTATTGGTTTAAAAAAAATATTCAGAATTCAAATCAAATCAAATCAAATCAAATCAGTTTATTTCATCAACAGACATTACAAAATTTATTTTTAAGGCATCTATTGAGAACAGGTAAAATAATATATTATATATAGTATACTACCAGAAACGCATAAGAGATGGTTCAACATTAGGAAGACAGGATACTCTTCAGAATTAAGAGTATTTGCCTTCTGAACGTACTTTCACTAACATGAAAGAAGTCGATCTCCGAGGAGACCGCGTTCAGCAGACTAATTGCTCTTCCCTGCCTCTGGTGACACCGGTTACCGGTGTCACCAGAGGCAGATTGGTTCTGGCAGCCGGTAGGTAAAACAATCTGTGCTGTCGCTGTCGGAGATATCTATCGGGGACAAAAAGCCGAACACCCTCCAGTACGACCGAGTTCTCGAAGCATCCCCTAATTAATCTAAAGAAATGGGTAATTAGATGTCCATCTCTTCGAAGCTGTAGAGAATTGGTTCCGAGCATTCCCAAAAGAAATGCCGTGGGATAGAGCCAAGGATAGCTACCATACTCCCTCATGTAGAGATACCTCAGAAATTTTTTCTGAACCCTCTCAGCATAATGGAATATCTCGCCTCGTGAGGACTCCATATCACAGAACCACCTTCGAGTCTGCTCCGAACCAATGCGTTGTATAGGACTCTGAGCACATTGGGATCCCTGAAAACTCTGCCGGTCCGGACGATGAAGCCCAACATCTTCAGTGCAGTGCCACAAATTCTCTCAACATGTGCACGAAAAGTCAGCCCACTCTCATAGATGATCCCGAGATCTCTCATCGTAGATACATGTGCTAGTTGCTGGTTGTTCATTGTGTATCTATAATACACAGTTCTCAATGCTCTAGTAAAAGATAGCATAACGCATTTAGAGACATTGAATTGCATTTGATTACTGTGACTCCAGTTGACAATATTATTGATGTCCGACTGGAGGCGAAGACAGTCTTCAGGATTTTTAATTTCCAGGAATAATTTCAGATCATCGGCAAATAAAAGAAATCGCGAGAAGTTTATCACCTTCGCAATATCATTTATGAAGATGGTGAAGAAGAGTGGCCCTAAGTTTGAACCTTGTGGCACCCCTGAATTTACAAGAAAAGGTTCCGATTGAAAAATTCCGTATGAGACGTATTGTTTTCTCCCCTCGAGGTAACTAATGAAAAACATAATCAACTGAGAAGAGAATCCAATTTGAGATAGCTTTGCTATCAGAATGTCGTGGTTCACAGTGTCAAAGGCCTTTGAGAAATCATTATATGAACAGTCAACTTGGTGACCATCATCCAATGCCCTTGCAATGTAATCTGTGAATACCATGAGATTAGTTTCAGTCGAGCGCCCCTTCCTGAATCCATGTTGTTCTGTTATAATATAGGGGTCGACTTTGGGAAATATCAATTTGTGTAAAATTGATTCAAATAGTTGGGCTGGAGCCGACAGTATCGCTACAGGTCTGTAGTTTTCGACCGACTCTTTTGCGCCGCTCTTGAAAATAGGACTGATTCTGGAAAGTTTCCAGAGATCAGGAAAAGTATTTGTACTTAACGATAGGTTAAATAAAAATACAGCGGAGATATTAGGAGCTCAGAGCAGCCTTTTAAGAAGTAAATGGGAAGAAAATCAGGACCAACCGAGTGCGAATTCTTCATAGCTTTAATGGAGGATATAATATCATTCGCTTCTATCTGCGATATGACAAAGCCATGACCACAACAATTGGCACTTAACTCAGTCGCTGAATTGAAATTAAGCCGCGGGGGAACATTGCTATAGACAGATTGAAAGTGTTTAGCGAATGCATTCACTATATCTACACCCTCAACCTCCCTATCCCCATGCATCATAGTGTTTAGGATGCCCCCACCCTTTCGTAGACTTTTTACGTAGTTCCAGAAGGATCTAGGGTCATCCATAAGATTGCCCTCAATGGTGCCCACATATGTTCGAAAGGCTGATCGAACATTGCGTCTCACCACCGAGCGGTACAGACTGAAAAGTTCGTACTCACTCCGACAACCAGTAGCCTTCCACCTCACATGATGGGCATGTTTGGTCTTAATGATGGCGATGATTTCTGGAAAACCACCTCGGATATCTCCGTCCACCATTGCTTATGCGTTTTCTGGGAAAGCACAAATCAAACAATTTATAAATTTCACTGTAAAAATACTGTAAGGCATCATTTACGGTGGTCAAGTTACACATGTCGCTCCAGTCAAGTTGAGTCATCAGCTGGTACAGCTTCAGAAAATCACCCTGACTGAAGTTCCATCCTCTGAAGATTTCTGTATTATGGTAACACCAGGGTTATCTTTACCAGAGTACTCAAATTCTAGCGCGGGATGGTAATCATCTTCAGAGACTAATGGGGACATTGATCTGGAAACTTGCAACTTTATGTTACTCAAAATCATGTCCAAGGTTCTGGAATCTGAGTTCAAAACGACATTGTGCTGGGCAAGCCCAAAAACTGCGCATAGGTACTCCAAGTCACGCTGGACATTGTCGATCCCATGAGCAGAGTGCAGGTTAAAGTCGCCCATCACAATGACATTTTTACCTCCGATCAGATTGAAGCTCGTATGCATCGCATCAAATAATCGGTTATAAATTTCCCAATTAGACCCCGGTGGTATATATGTAACACATATATATGTTACATGATTTACCCCATACATAAGTTTTACCCAGAGATCCTCATTGACTGATTCAAGATTGGGGACGCGCTCAGCCCTCAGCGCATCCCCCCTCCCGACCGCCAACAAGCAGCCGCCACCGCGACTGTGGCCACTGTCGCCTGCTCGATCTCTGCGAAACACATTAAAGTTCTCTATATCAAAAAGCTCAGAGGAGAGGACGCTCGAATTCAGCCAAGTCTCAGTGAGAGCGATTATGTTAGCGTCACTCACCGAGACATTGGAGAAGAATTTCGAGCATTTTGTCCTCAACCCACGAACATTCTGATATAGGAAAGACAAAGAATTGGAGGAACCAAGTCAGCTCGCTCTCGGAAGTCGCGGAGCCGCAACACCCGCTCGCCACTCCTTGATGAAAGAACGGCGTGGCCAGTGTTTAGGCTCCAGGACCTCCGAGACAACCGAACTCGGTATTCCAATCTTGAACGATACATAGGAACTTCCCTCCTTGGGCTTGATTCTATGCACCGTATATGATGCCTTACGTAAACCATTAAGGTAAGACGCCATGTCACCGACCGAGGTATCGGGGTGGAATGGGAAAAAGTGGAAAAATTTAAGAACAGGGGAGGTGGGGGAGGGGCTGTCCATTCTCCGAGTACCTCGGACGGTGGCAGGTCGCCTCCTGGACACCACATTCCACGGGCCGCCATCACTCCCCACCGGTCTGTTGGCGACTAACGGCGCAGAGGTCTTCTCCAACGTGGCAGTCACTGACTGGTCTCCCTCAGGTTTCCTCACACCCTTCCTCTGCGAGACACCAGATGGGGGACGCTTGCCCTTGGCGGCGTCCTTTGCAGCGTTCTCCCTCTCCACCACCAAGGATCCAGCTATAGTGGCCGCGTAGGTTGCACGCGAGGCGGGAGAAGTAGAAGTAGTTGTTGATGAGGACGGTGGAGGTATACTCATCACCTCAGGACAGCCAGATGATGACGATGCTTTTATTTGTGCAGCCCTCGCCGCAGAAACTACTTCCGCCTTTTCAGATGGCACAGCTGCCCGAGCGGCAGCGCGTGTATTACGTCGCGCGGCTCGAGCAACGCTCGGTGCACTTGCACTCGCCGCTCCGGCTCTGTCGTGTAGTGCGGCCGCGGTACCAGCGACGTCACCGTGGGCCGGGCTAGGTACCCGGGCCGATAGTACTGGATTAGATGATGTTAAATACAGTTTCTTTTTGATGCAATTCAATATTGTCTTCCCCTCTTCTCTTAACTTGGTGTCGGTTTTCTAAATAATTCATTCAATGTTGTACCAGTAAGAAGATTCTTATTTGAGGCCTAGAGTCTTATTCTTATGAACATACGGGAGCAAGACATTCTTGGGCATGCTGGAGACAAAGTCTTCAGATAAGAAGGGACGGAGTCTTCAGATAAGATCCATTTCTTCAGACTTATCAAGGGATTCTTTGATCATCCATTTTTATGTTTCGGGTGTATATCTTCGACAGTGTCAGTACATACTGTTTTATCTCCCAACATGCAGAGCCAACCTGCCTCTGGTGATGCCGGTGGGAAGAGCAATCAAACTGATAAACACGATCGCTTCGGAGATTGATGTTGTTCATAAAGGTGAAAATACGTTCAGAAGACAAATATTCTTGACTTTAGAGATTGTATTCCCATTCCCCATGCGTCCCTGGTATTATACTCGTATAATATATGTTTAAGCTGTTATTTTACCATTGTTATATATTTACCTGTTCTCAATAGTTGCCTTTAACTTTTATATTTTTTGTTATTTCTTTGAGAGAGAAAAAAACTGTTTTGATTTGTCGTTTGAACCCCATTACTGTATACAATTTATTTTTTAGCTATTATATTGATTCTTGTGAAATGTGATAGGTAGCCAATCTATCGCCATTTTATTGTCACATGAATTCTACACCAGACCAAAGACAGTGTGACAATCACACTGCCATCGCCAGGAGTCGAACCCGGGACCTTCGGTATGTAAGTCAGAGCTCTTACCACTCTACCACGAAGATCGTCAATTTGATGTGAAAAAGACGGTTTTAGGTTTTCTCCTTCCCTTCTCATTAGTAGCCAATCGGGTGGTGGTCTAGGGGATAGAACGCTTGACTCCTAATCTAGGGGACTTGGGTTCGAGCCTGGACACGACCAGATTCCTTCTTCATAATAATGAGCTATTTTCTGCTCATATTGAAGATTGTAAAATAAATTCTAATATCATTGATTTAAATCTTTGATGTTAGTCTTTAAAAAAAAAAAAAAAAAGGTATTTTTCACAACATGGATATGATGTATTATTTTTAAGTGAGCATAACTAACACTTACATAACTAATCTTTATCTCAAGAACTGCGGTGTTAAAAATGGTAACTAATCCATTCCATAAAACAAAATTCGTTTTATTATATCCAACACGCGTTAAGGAAACCTTAAAACTTAATTTAATTATTTTAGATATGTTACAAATAACTTTTTGACGCCGCAAAATTTAATTTTTATTATGTTGGTGTCCGTAAAAGTTTAACATTTACCGTAACCGTCTGTTGCCAGGCGGCTCCCTTAACGGGCTCGGGAACAAATGGACACATATTACAATATATTATTAATTTGCAGTTCGTGGTGTTTCTGGTAACAGACCTGGCAACATTGGCATTACAAATTAACACAGGTAGCAAATCTAGCACAGGGCGCGCATTCACTGTTAACTTCTCCAGTCTGTTGTTTTCAGGTTTGTTAGAAATTTAAACTAAAATATTTAAGAATTTTCGGAACATTTCTGCTATTTTTAATTCGATTAGTACACTTAATAATATAAATAATCATACTTCAATATATCATATATAACTACTCTTATATGTAAATATGTTTTGATGTTAAAATTATACAAGATTTTTCATTTTTACGTGTATATAAAGAATTTTGACAGGTGTAAAAATAGATGTTTCATTTGTTCCAATTACAATTTGAATAATTTCTTCAATATTATTTTAAAAATTTTGCTGGTGTTAATTTGTTTTAAGTGCCTAAATACAGCTAATTAAAAAAAAAACGGTGGAGACGTAGAACACAAATTAAATAGACAATATGTGCACATTATGTGTTAAATTATTTTTGTTTTGTTATTTGATTTATATCATTGTATTTTTTATTATTTGTTTAAGATTTTTTGTGGATGTTGGACGATTGAAGTGTGCGCGGGAGATGCCTATTGGTGGCGATGAGGTTCGCAACCAATCACACCGCGTCTCCCGCGGGGCGAAAAGAGAAGGATGGATTTCCGCATCGGTTAAAGTGTGATAGTCCATTATTTTTGCCTACCCTTTCGGGAGATGGCGTGATGGTTAGTTAGTTAGTAAGTTATAAATTTGGTGTTTTAAAACATTTTTTTAGATCTTAACTCTAACAAAAAGGTAAACCAAATATTTTTACTGAAATCTCTTGATGGAAGCTCATTTTAAATAATCTATATAAATAAACGCGAATGTGCGTTATTGTGTTTTGAGAAAGTTCTGTAAATATTTATCAGAATGGGTTCAAACCTTCAGTATTTACTAATTGTATTCCGGCGGTCGTTTTGATAATATTTTTATTACGAATCAAGCTCTCAACAACTTTCAAAATTAATAAATTAATTTATAATTTGCGTAGGACAGGCGAATATAGACCTTAATGATCAGACTCAGAGTCCATATTTCCTTGCATATTATTTGGCCAGATTCAAACAGTAAATTTAGTAGGCGTAAATTTTTCGTTTCGTCAAGTTTTCAATATGCGATCTCAGACCACTGTTCTGCCATATTTTGAAATTTAGCTAATATTTTTTGCACTTATTATATAGATTTATAGTTAGTTATTTTAATTGGTATAATGTATTTTAATATTGTTATCTTCTTCTTTCTGTGTTGACTATCACCTTTCCTAGTGATGACCTGGGGAAAAACATCCAGAGTGGTATCCCCTTGCCTTCTCTGGAGGATTTTCTGTCGGGGCTACCTTCCCTTAGCTGGGTTTATCCAGTTTTATGGCGCTGCAAGCTCGCCGTTCGTCCTCTCTTTATCTGCGATGGCACTAAATAATATGTGCCGGATTGCCCGGGGTTCGCGGGGTCTTAAAAAATACCTCTCATGGACGCTAGAGAGTCGGACTTGATAGTAGTGTTGCTGTTGTAAATGCAACATGGCGCCTTACAACATTTTGTAGAGGCATGCTTTCCAGCAAAACATACCCTATCGTAGCCCTACTACCCTTTTGAACTCCGAATATTGGTATAATAAATGTAAATGCAAAGTCAGGTTGTTATATTTCTAAGTTATGGCGAATTTAGAAGAAATAATATTTCATTTTAAGCTTATGACTCGTAACGCCGAAAGCACGATCGAAGAAACTTGCTTAATTGACTCTGACGGGAATCAAAATGTTGTTCGCATTTGTTTTCAATGATTGGAGTGAGAATTGTCTTTCCGCTGGGCAGTAGGATGGAATACGCTTTGTATTCTGCTTATTTTATTATTTGGCAATTTAGCGTACATTCCGTTACAATAAGCTAAACGTGACACTACAAAAGAATTTACAGGGAATTAACATCTTCATCAATACGTAAAAATCTACTAACATGTTTGAGGTATCTCATTTGGAATATTTTAATTCAAGGATTAATTGTATCTCAATAGAGACGAAGATGCAAATTGGAAACTAAATATGGTGATCGAGGTGTTTACAGGAGTTATGACTTGTCATTGGGTCGGTTAAGCGCACGCTTTATGTAATACAACATTTCCCATTCCACCTTTTCTTATGACCACCATGTCTGACAAATGTTTGGAAGTTGTATACCTATGTGTTAATCTGTAACACCACCCTTTACATGGTAGTTTCAATCTACACACTAGCGCCATCTATGAAGATTGGATTTTAAGCATTAAGCAGAAGATATTTTTTAACGCAATGTGAAAGGCTACCGCCATTATCGTATTGCTAGATAACGCCTGGAGATGTCACTCTAATTTATATGCTATAATTTGGACCAGTTTTTGTTTTGACAACACATTTTAAGCACACCGTTTTGTAAAATAATTTACTCCAAGGATGCACTAAGAGAAGACTGACCAAAAAGTGCAGTCTTTAGTAGTCAATTCAACGTCACTATCCTCATACTTAATTCTAACATGCAGACTATTCCACGCCAATGGACGATAGAAACTTGCTTAATTGGCTCTGACGGGAATCTCATGCACTACAAACTCGAGAGTTTTGTTTCTCTGAACATTGTATTTCTAAGAGTATTATCTTGAAGTATGTACATATGAATGGAAATGTGATATAGTATCATTTATTAGATTATTGAATTTCATATAAAATATTCAAAAAACAGTTGTTTTCACATAAGAAGTATTCAAGTTTTAAATTCACTGCGAGTTTGCTTGGATTGAAACATTGTTTTATAGATATGAACTGAATTAGTATAATATATACACATTCTTGCACCTTTAAACATGTAATTAAATACAATAAGCGAATTGATATTGTACTTCAATTGCATTTGTTTAATATATCATCTTCTTCTTCAAGTGCCCTGTTGGGTCCCCCCAACGTTGGCGATCACCTCGGCGAATCTATCCCTGTCCTGCGCCGCTCGGAACAGCTCCTCCACACTTCGGATGCCGGTCCACTCCCTCACTCATTTGTCTCCTACCGGGCCTTCGGCGTCCCTCAACTTTCCCCTCCGATATCAGTTGGAGAAGGGGTACTTTTTCCCATGAAGTAAATGACCCAGATGTTAAATTTTCCGAACCTTGATAGTTGATAACAGTTTCCTGTCAACTCTAGCTCGCCTAGCTCTAGTTTAATATATATTGGGTTTATTTATATACTAGAATATAGCAATAGCGAAGCGTTGCCGAGTCAGCTACGTATAGTTTTTTTAATAAAACTATGTTTTTAGCTACTTCCACTTATGTTTTTATTTCAAAAGCGAGCCTGGCGAAACCGGTCGCTGTCGAAATACACAAAATTGTTTTGTAAAAAATACTTCAGTGCTTTTTATCTTAAAAAATATAAATAACCCTTTATTTTGCATTTGCATTACTAATTACGAAATCGATTCAAAACAAACAAACAAACAAGATACGTATTTCAAGAGGTCTTTTGCCATTTATTTTCTTTGAAATATATTTTAATGTAAACTGAACAAAACATTGCTTATAAAATGGGGTCAAAATAAAATGTGCAAATGAAAAAAGTACACAAATTCTTTAGTATAACAACATTAAATGTAACATCTAATTATAGAATCTTCTCACTGTTCTGCATTGATTGTATCAAGATTCTGTGTTTGACAAGATTGCGACCCCATCTCTCGGAAAATTCCCCACTGTGTCGTATGCATTTGTGACATATCATACATGAATAATGGATACTCTCTTTCTCTCTCTCTCTTAAAATCTGATTCAATTCACAAACAAAGAATATGTCAATCAATATCAGTAATAATACTTAATAACTAACTATATGTGTTCTGAACAGAGTACTAAGAGCTCTGACTGCCATACCGAATGTCTCGTGAGAGATTCCCGGCGATATAGTGTGATTGTCACACTGTTTTTGATCAGGTGTAGAATTCACCTGACAGTAAAAAAGAGATAGATTAGGTACTTATCACATGTCATGAATATCAATATTTAAAAAAAAATAAAAAGTTTCGATTCTACTATCGCGTTATAGAATATTTTAAAGCCACTTTTTTGAAGATACAGATACAGAAAGACTGTCTGTAAAATGAAACTGCAGACGCCATTTCTTAGTGTCGAAATTTACTGACATACGAACTAGAAACAGATACGTTCACAAGAAGAACAACACAGAATCTACAAATGACCCAGCTGGCAATGGAGAGGTGGATGATAAACATCAGTCTATGAGACAGGAAGCGAAATGAATAGATCAGAGAAAGGATAAAAGTTGCGGACGTAGCGTGCAAAATATCCTCGTTGAAGTGGAATTGGGTCGGCCATATAGCTAGGACAACGCATGATCGGTGGACAAGACGCATCCTGGAGTGGCAACCGAAAACCAGCCATAGAAATCCTGGCAGACCACAAGCCAGATGGTCTGAAGACATCAAGAAATTGGCAGGAGGTCAATGTCACAGAGCGGCAAGAGATAGGGAGTTGTGGAAGTCGGGAAGGGAGGCCTATGTTCAGCACTGGACGACTAAAGGCTGACGATGATGATGATTATATATACTAACCTGGCAATGCAGTTATATTTGATTTGTTTGGAAAGAAACTTTTTTTGAACGCAAAATGTGTCTAATAAACTCGCAGTAATCGAAGCAGGCCAACCGTCAACTAAATGTAACTAGCTTACTAACTAACCATCACGCCGTCTCCCCGGAGAGGTAGGCAGAAAGAATGGAACGCCACACTGTTCTGTCCTGATATACTTCTCTCGATTCCTATACATGTCTACATGTTTTTTTTATGAACACAACAGGTCGTTTGGACCCAATTACTGTATACAATTTACTGTATACATTCATACATCTTGTCATGCACGCACGTAGATTTTTCCGACTCCTCATGTGACCGACATTAAATATTTGATTGATTTGATCGTGCCACGTTTTCCTCGGCCTTCGTCTATCTATATCTCAGTTCAAGCTGTTTACATATATCTTCTTCACCATTCTGTCTCATTTTTTCCATGTGTCCAAACCATCTTAATGACCCATTCATTATTTTGTTCTTTACACTTTCATTCGCACCGCATTCACTTCTTATACTTGCATTTGACACTCTATCAAACGAACATT
Source organism: Lepidostoma basale (assembly GCA_022606425.2). Lineage (NCBI taxonomy): Eukaryota > Metazoa > Arthropoda > Insecta > Trichoptera > Lepidostomatidae > Lepidostoma > Lepidostoma basale. The sequence continues at coordinate 108,508 of JAHDVF020000615.1, read as the reverse complement.
CGTCTTAGAGATCTCATTTCTACTGCATTTATTTTACTGTCATCCTTCTTTTGCCAACTAAACTGTTAACTAAACTGTCAACTAAACAAAAATTTTGTCAACTAAATGTAATAATAAATAAAATTGTGTTTTTTTAAACTAGCGCCACTAGTGATGGCTTGTGTACCTTAATATAAAGATGGGAATGTAGAATGTAGAGTACAATAATATTGTGAATAAAATTCAAATATTTCATTCAATGTACGAGTATGATAGATTTTTTGGTTTGTAGCAAATTTGCTACACCATGAACTGGAGAGTTAATAACACTCGATTTTTTATTAATAATATTTGCATTTAGACTAAGGTTTCTGAATTATAAACAATCTTCAGAAATGATTCAATGTTAGCACGCCTTACTAATTGTTGGCCGGATATTATTCCCAACAATAGCTGCCATCCCATGATAAATGTAAGTCTGGAGACTCACGAATTTATTGGAATCGTGGTGGCCCATTCAGCCAAGTGGCCCGGAATATCTCGGGTGTACCCGGTCGGGCTTCACGCTCGTCGCTTATACCTATAATAAATTCTTTAGTGTAAATCGTCGCTTTCACAGAACATGTTTTTGAGTGCAGACATATTTTTTCTAAGCTTTCGGGTGCTAGAGAATATTTTGAATTTAATATGATTTTTCCAATTTTCTCGTAAGCGTGATGTGAATATTTTCACCTTGGAAATTTCGCGTCGCACGTAATAATCAAAATCAGTACCGTATACTTACGCTAGAATGTCGTGTTTTTTAGTAATAAGCGAGGCAACAACATTCTAATAGCTTATATGTAAGCCATATATGAATATCATAAAATGTAAAGATTGTTTAAAAATACGCTCTTAAAATATAGACGTTTGATATGTTTATATATTGGGAATTGAAAACCTAGGCTTCAAAACTGGACACGACCATTTTCGTTCTTCATATTAATGATCTATTTTTTGATCATCTTGGAGATTGTTTAATAAATTCTAATTATATTGATTTAAATCATTGAAAAAATTAATAACTCTTATGCAGTTTTATTACCCTGTGCATGATAGAGTGTGGTGATGGTGTTATGAACAAAATATTTGGACATATCGAAAGATTGAATGAAGAAAGAATGGTAAAACAATATATGTTAACGATGTAAATGGAACCAGAAATAGAGGAAGACCGAGGAAAACTTGGCACGATCAAATAAATCATATATTGAATGACGGCCACGTAAAGGTGTCAGAGAAATCGATTTGCGTACATGACACGATGTATGAATGTTGAGGAAGTGAGAAAAATATGTCAAGAAAAAAAATGTGGCAGTCCGTTCTTTCTGCCTACCCCTTCGGAGAGACGGAGTGATAGTTAGTTAGTTTTATTAAATTTTATGGGGCGACATGTTTCACATTGATCCAAATGTTTCATTTTAATATGTCCTGACTTAATATTAATTATTTCTTGAACAATGATGGAAACCTCCGTTTTAAATAATTAATAATGAAAACATCAGTTTTTTTGAAGCTTTATTATAATTTATGTGGATGACATGTTTCGCCTCTCTAAGGCATAGATTTGATAATGCTTTAGACAGGCAAAACATGTCAATCTCATAAATAATAATAAAACTTCTAAAAAACAGACGTCTTCAGTCTTATTAATGTTGTTTAATATCCTAGAAAAGCTAAGTATGTCACTGTCATAAAATATAATAATTTTAAATGTATAATACTGACGTTTTCATCAATATTTATTTTAGCAACAAACTGCATTTGAATAATAAGTCAATAAGTTTCCTTCTGGGTGAAGAAACATATGCACTTATTATAAATTATTCACTTCACGGAGATTCTTTATTATAGTATTAGTAACACCTTACAGAACGCTATCTGATTGGTTCCAGGGTAGTCGGAGTGTACGGAATTAGCTTCTAAAATACTCGGTGATTAGAAAATTACAACTATCTCGAAATTAGGAAGAAAAAAAAATTTAACGTCGAAGGGACTTGAGGGTAATAAACAGCGATTTTAGTACATACACATAGAGACAATAAAACAATTACGTGCTACCACAAATATTATATAACAGCTGATATATATTAGAAGAGAAAAATAGTTGTACTAATAGTAATGAATATTTAAAGATGAAATATAATACAATAATGTAAAAAAAAGTTTTTGATATCCAATAAAAACACTAATTTAACAGAAAAATATGATTTTCCAGACACCATTTGCCAGGTACCAGGTATTTAAATAATTAAATAAAGAAATAAAAAACTTTAAATTTTAACATTGTACAGTGTCATGAATATAAGTAAAATCCTTATTTATTTCCATAAAAACTCAATAAACCGGACAAAAAAAATTATGGATTTTATTTTTGTAATTATTAAAATTGAGTTTGATTAAAAAAAATTTCACATTAACAATTAAATTTTATTTACTCCTTAATAGTATATTTTTTGTTTCGGAATACCTAGAATAAAATGTTCATTAACAAACAGCGTCGTGTAATTACTTATTTGATTAAACATTTTCCTATTCGATTTCAGTTAACTAAGGAATTTAATTAACAGCGTAATGTCAAGTAGTTAGTAGCTTTGAGTTGGCCAGGAAAATCGAAATTCAAACCTCAAATTAACAAATGTCTATCATGGTTATATCAAACGGTTCCTGGTACTTGAAACTAATTTGAAAATAAACTCGCCCAGTCGTATTCATATAATAAGTTAATTAAATTAATTAAATCTGTTAAAATGTGTTTATGATTTACTCAAAAGAACTGAAACGTTTCTTAAATGAAAGTAGTATTATTACATATGTAGATATAAACATAAGTAACTTATTACGATGGGATGGACGACTTCCGTTGCACAGTGGCAACAGCTATGATTGCTAAACCGAAAGTCCTGGTTTTGATTCCCGGTAAAACTGGCGAAAAACTAGCCACATATCACATCTCATGGGAAAGAATGACTTCAAAATTGTGTAAAGAAATTGGGTTTAAATAACCTATTGTATAAAAAAATTAGGAAAGCAATGTAAAACTACCACATTAATTACCTAAGTGGCATTCCAAGGACCAGTTTAAACACTTTACTGCAAACCAATCCCTACGATTGAAACCTAAGATATTATATATTATAATACGAGTATATTAAGACTGTAAAAATGTTATTAAAAAAATATACAATATGTCAACGATGTAAATGGAACCATTAATAAAGGAAGACCGAGGAAAACGTTGCACGATCAAATAAATCAAATATTGGATGTCGGCCATATGAGTAGTCAGAGAAATCGCCGTGCCTGCATGACACGATGTATGAATGCTGAGGAAGCAAGAGAAATATGTCAGAAAAGAAAAGTGTGGCCGTCCATTCTTTCTACCTACCCATTCGGTGAGACGGCGTGATGGTTAGTTAGTTAGTTATTAAGACTGTTTACTGATATATTGCAATAAAGCAATTTCGATTATTATGCATTCTGCAAAATCTTAATCATTTAAGATTATTTGAGTACGCCATAGAATATTATCACTTTAATTTTTGTTTTGCATATTATGGTCCGTCTCTGACGATGTGCTTTGTTTAATTTCCAACTTGTTTTTTCAACAAATAACAATATTATTTTGGAATCACATTCGTTACTTGCCGCTCGAACTTCTTCAAAACACGGGTTAATAAACTAAGCATTATAATTTGTATCAAATACTCGAATTATTTATTAAAATAATGATGAGCCAATCTTTGAGTAAAACACGTATTTATTGTTTCTTGAACAATGATGTAAAACTCTATATTAAATAATTTATACGGATAAAAACGTCAGTTTTCTAGAAGTTTTATTATATTTTATGGGAATGACATGTTTCGCCATTTGATAATGCCTTAGAAGAGCGAAACATGTCATTCCCATAAAATATAATAAAACTTCTAGAAAACTGACGTTTTTATTCGTAATTATTAAAACACGTATCGTAATGCTGACTAAACACTTGAATTTACTGTATTTTATCATCGTGTTAAGTCTTTTGCGAATCAATAACCCGCCAGAGCGTGATTCCATTCTCAAACTTTTAGAAATCTTTTATATTAAATGAATCCAAAAGGATATCTGCCCGATGATTTCATTTGAAACTTATTGGCACCACAAATAAACGTATAATTTGGCACCTATAAAATTTTAAAACGTTAGAATTCATAAAATATACTACAGATTATATCAACCGCCTTGATTCCCATTTGTTTCCAAAATATATTATCAAATATTAAATAACTGAAATTTTATATTTACCAGTTTTAACAGATTTTAACAATGGTGTCTGATTTAAAAATCTTTTCTTTCTTTTTCAGGTTTTATTTGGGACTCGAATGACCGAAGGTGCCACGTTGGGAGGTATGTACCTATAAAATGTCGTGAAACGCTACCTTGCATGATAACAGTAAAACTGCCAAACTCGTTGCATCTTAAATTGCATATTTTCTAAAAATTTGCTTTATGAATAAACAGTGTAAGGGTTCTTCACAATGTTGTGCATTGAAATATCAGTTTGAGCTATCCGACACATTAGCCCGAACTTGTTTTTTTTTTCATTATTTTATGATACATACGAGACGACCTTCGTGGCCGAGTGGTAAGTGCATTAAATGCAACGAGTCACACTGTATTTGGTCTGGTGTAGATTTCACGTGACAATAAAATGGCGATAGATTAGCTACCTATCACATGTCACGAGAATCACTATGAAAGCTATGATACCCTTTACATCGATCTAACAGTTGTGTAAATTAACGTAATAAATTGTTTATTATATATTTTAATGTGTGCCCTTTTAAACATTGCCTTAAACTTCTTCAGAAGGTTGACCGACGAAGGTCGACCACAACAAACCAAGTAGATAGTTAACAAAAAGTAATAATGTATTTTGAAAACTCAATACATCTGTCACACTACAAATAAACATGAAAATTAACTAACAACCCAAGAATAACGCCGCCTTCCCAAAAGGGGGATAAGCAGCAATAATGGACCACCACATCATATCTGTCAATGCAATCATATCAATGTTCAATCATAATGTTTTTTTTGTAATTTTTTTTTATTTTAATTTTTTTGTTTTTTACCAAAAATTTCTCTGTTCATATACGAAATGTAAAAATTCGTTCCATACAGCTTCTGCCATTTATATATTTTAGATGTCTTTGAAATCCCAAATTCTGTTACTCGTCACCTTTTTTACTCTTTCTATTAAAATTCTGTCATAGACTTTACCAACGACACGCAAAATACAAAAAGCTCTGAAACTACATGAGAATTATATAATTCAATTTCCACATTACACAGAGAAAGCATGAGTGCTATCAATCATAAACCAGAACGTTGATACACAATTTAAATAATAATTATATAAAAATGATGGTCGCCTTATTCACCAAAAATATATTATTCAAGATTACTGAAAGCGAGACCAACAATTCTAATTTACCTGAAACTAAACTAAACTTGCTGAAATTCCATTTTATAATTAATTAAAATTTAATTATGAATACCTGGTGGGGTGGCTTGATTAAAATGCGACATCATTGTTTCAGGAAAAGCAATTACAACGAAGAAGGGCCCGTATTTAAAAACATTCCCTAATTACTGGCGACCGTGCAGTCGTAACCTGCGTTACGTTTATCATAAATCAAATTTAACAAACGAGGCTAGCGCTTCATCGTCCAAAATTTGCATATATTTACATTGACGATGGCCTAGACCAGTGTGGAATTCGTGGGGCTGAGTAAATGAGGCGAGGAACACTCTTTAATGGTTTTATAAACACTGTTTAATATTATTTTCTAATTAATTTGTGCCGTGCTAAGGACGTCTTACGATTTTGAGCCTCTCTTAAGCTTTCAAGATTATGCAAGGTCTTTTGAACATTATATCACCACTGATTTAATTGCATGGCGTATTTCCCAGTTAAAAAAAAACAAACAAACTTTCCCGGAAACGCGAGATCTTACATCGTGTTATTAAATATACATTAATTTTTCTTCTTCTTGTTTCTCTCCAATCAGAGGTTGTGTAGCAGCATGGTTTGTATTACTTTAGATGCAGCAACTGTAATGCTACAACTGAACCATTCTTGAAGGTTTTTTATTCAAGATTTTCGTCTTCTTTTGACAATTCGTTTCCATCATTTTACATTTTAAAATTAACTTTGTGTCTAGTTTCTCAAACCTTCCCAAAATATTGAATTTTTTTGCGCACATTAATACATTAATTAATAACATTATTTTGCGTGCTATATTTTAATGTTTTTTTTTAATGAAAACTTGTGTTGATATTTGCATAATAATTACAAAACTTGTTGAAAAAATAAATTCGAAAATTAAATAATGACAATATTAAAATTTATTGCAAATCCTTCAGTATTCAATTTTACATTATTAATATACAGTATCACAAAAGCATTATCTGCTTATTTTAATACTTCTCTAATAACGCATGGGACATGAATTAAATAACTTTTCAATTCATTTTGTTAAACTGCTAGTATTGTATAGATCCTACGTTTGTTTTTATTCATTGGTTTAGCCACATAAAGCTATGAGTTATTTATGTTAAATATAACAATCGTTTTTTTTTTAGAAGAATATAAACACTTTATAAAAAATGTTAGCCATGTAGGGATTTGTAGAAATCGAAATGTGTACATAATATGATGTATGATTTTTGTGAAGTACAGAGAAGTATGTCAGGAAAGAATCGTGTGACCCTCATCTTTTCTGTGAAAGTCAATGAGTCATTTAGTTTATATTTTAACATTTAAATAATATAACATAATAATTTTTTTAACTCTTATTTATTATTAATTTCTCGAATTGTTTATATTATTTATATCTCTTCATTAACTTGAATCGAACCCAAATGTGCTCACTTTATCAAATGCCTATCATTTGAATTACACATTCCTTTACCCACTTTATGTTACATAGCTTTACGTAAATTACTCTGGGCCCGAAAAGTTGTGATCCGCCCCGTTGTAAGGTCCGGCTTAGGAGGCAGTGGTGGGGAGTAACTAATCAAACAAAAGTAAGCAACCTACTTTTTGTTAATTGAAATAGTTTCATTTTCGTATAATATTCTTGATCCCATATTTATTAAATATATTTCATCTTTACACCTTCTTCTTCTTCGATGGCCCTACAGTCCACATCAAGCCTTAGCCTCCAGCTGGTTTCGTAATCATAACTTTTTATGGGGAGAAGTTATTAGCATCTCGCCAAACCCCCTACCAGAAGGGCCAGGGTTTTTCTGTTGGGGATTTCCTTCCCTTAGCTGGGTGGTTCCGGTTTTATGGCGCTTGAAGCTCGCCATTTATCATCTTCTATCTGCTATGGTTGATGGTATTGCAGGTGGCCACATTGCCGGGGGCTCGCGGGGCCTAAGAGACCACTCGCGGACGCTAGGAGTAGGACTATTGTTAGTGTTGCTGATGGAACGCAACTGTGGCATTTCCCGGCATTTAAATGACACATATTTCCTAACAAAATATGCATCTCCGTGACCCTACCAAACTTTGAGCCCCTTTTTTCACATCACTCTTTACACCACTCGACTGAAAAACTGGAACCTTCGATTTTCGCGAATAATAATGCGATGAAGATTTCATCGCGTTTTAAGTAATTACGCGTAGTTGTCACTTTTACAACCCCTAGGGTTAATACAAATAAAAACGTCTGTTTTCTAAAAATTATTCTTATATTTATTATAGTTTATGGGAATTACGCCGTTCTAAGGCATTATCAAATGGCTTACTCATAAGGTTTTTATATATTTAGTTTAAATGTTAATGTATATTAGTGTACACAAGATTTTATCTGATTGTCTGTATCTATCTAGACTCCATCCCAGCATGTTTCACGAATAGCCCCAAGGTAGACGGCTGCCGGGCAGTCCACCAAGAAAACAGCCAAAAATTGAAAAATGAATTTATTTATTTTATTTATTTATTTATTGATCATTTACCAAGTACATGGTTTTAATACCTCCCAACTGGGGTAACCCGTTCTAGGGAGACAAGGAAGGAATTGGGCGTAACATTTAGAATGAATCGTCAATACATCGTATGACAAAGAATATATTTTTATTAATCTACGAAATAAAAATTTTAGACTGTACTTTTTTGCTTAATTATTACCAAAGTATTCTTGATCCTAATTTAAAGAGATTAGAGGACCCATAATTATTATTATTGTGTCTTTTCTTCATTAAAATAAAAGAACAGTAATTCAATAAGTATTTGAGAAATGAATTTTTACATTATAAAAAAACATCCGATTATTTTTATTCAACTGTTTCATCATACTAGCAAATTTGAATATCTTCCTTTTAAAAAAAATATTCTCAGAGATGATATACAAAAAAAAAATTTTAAATACGTCATTCAAGGATTATACACCAGAACAGAAGTCGTGTCCCGGTATTAAAAAAAACTCTTTTAAGAATTTAAATCAATGATATTAGAAATTATTTTACAATCTTTAATATGAAAAGAAAATAGCTCATTATGTTGAAGAAGGAACATGGTCGTGTCCAGATTTAAAACCATATCCTCTAGATCAGAAACCAAGCGTTCTATTCTCTAGACCACCACCCATTTAATGAAATTATTAATTGTAACAAAAGATGTCCATCGCCGAGGTGATTATATTAATCACTCTAGCTACCAGTCGTACTCACTAAAAATTTAATTATGTGTTGAACATGTGCTGCGCCACTGGAAGGAATACATCTGGACCTCTAGGCCTAGCATTATCATTAACGACCTACCCCACTCTCCTGCTTGTGGCTCCCATTATTTTTTAGAGTCTCCGCCGGAGATAAAGTGTAGCCTCTACAATTTAACAACGTATCTCTTAGTTCATGTATAATCAAGATGTGACGCTCTGTGAACTAGTCCCAGGACATCAAAAAAATTGTTTTTCCATGACGCTCATTATTAATTCATATTTTGGAGGCTGCATTACGTTTACGTTGAAAAATTAATTATTTCATAATATAACGTATTATCAAATGCTACGTTTCTAGGAATTGGATCGAAGGAAAATATTTCCCACTTGATATATCCATGTTAAGGATACATATTAATTTTACCCCCGAAATATTATATTAATCAATTTAAAAAATATTTAATAATAAAATGAAAAGAATAATAATTCAGGAGAAATGCGTTTACAGATTAGTTTTTGGTGTATTTTTTGCACCTCTTAGTTAAAAGAAAAATTAATTAACATCATCAGTTTATTAACCTTTTATTAAGGGTTATTAGACTTTAATTCTTAAATTAAGTTAACCATTGTAGCATCATGATAAATTAAAACTTATATTACGAATATAAATGTTATTACAATGTGTGTGGCGTTTGGTAGATATGTCAACTTATTTTATTTAATTACTAACTAACCATTATACCCTTTCTCTGAGGGGGTAGGCAAAGAGGATGGATTTTCACAAAGTTCTGACTAGATATGCACCCCTTAATTCCTCTACGTTATGTTTTATTTCTTATTGTTATGTTATATATCTTTAGTTATGTTTTCAGTATATTATATTTCAAGTTATTGATTCGTGACTACAGACTCTTTTTCAGTACTCTAAAGAAAGTGCGAACTGGCATACTATCTCTTCACAAGCTTTTTGCTTAACTTCACAACTTAATAAAAATAAAATTGAATTCATGATTGTTCATCTTTAGGTGGCTTTCCGACACTCATTTTCTTTGGCTATGGTCTTTATTATAATATTCTGGGTGTCTTGCCCTGTCTGCTATATATGCAGCTCATTGCCACTTAAATTAGGTATACAATATTATTATATCAACAACTTTGGTTCGGCGTCTAATTTTTTCATTTCGTAATTTATATCGAAGACTCACGCCTAGTGCATTTATTGATACGAGAATCATTTAATATTCTTTCCAAAATCGTATTAATTTTTCATTTGATCCTACCAAAAACGAAATGCTTTACGAGAAAAGCCATCTAGGCGTCAAAGTGACATTTACTTTCAGTTATAAGGTATTTACATTACACATATTACTAACAAATATTCATCAAAAGCATTAACCCACCCAACAAAAAAATAGTCAATGTTTAGAGTGTGTTCTTGTAATTGATAAAACCACCTTCGTGTAACACAGCATCTATGTAAATATAAACAATATTATCTTAGTCTGGCAAGAGCCCGCACTCGACATTACTCCTTCCGTTGCCCGTGTCACCCGGAGTCTCCCACCCTCCCTCACCTCACCTTAACACTCATCTCTTCCCCTCACGTAAATCTTACGTTTTCCTGTTCGTTTGCACTGGAATTTCTACTACTTCCACTTATATTCCCGTTTCTGCACACCTTCGTTCTCGCTGCGCTGTAAAATTAGTTGTAGAGAAATAATTTTGAGTTATACACTCGTCTTAGGAAGGTTTTGTTAACTCACGAAGTATGAAACGCGATTACTTTGATTGCGAGTAGGCGCTTTCTTGATCTGCTGATATATATGCTCGGTAAGTGGGGGTGTCGTCATAAAGATTATGGCGCAAAGTTGAATTAATGCGAACCTCGCGAAAGCGAGAAATTGAAAATATATATTATATTATAAATACGATGGTAAATCGATAGTTAAATTAAGGTTTCAATTAAAATTTTAAGCAATCTGTATCAACAATATTCAATAAAGTACCTAACTAACTAACTAACTAACCATCACGCCGTCTCCCCGAGAGGGTAGGCAGAAAGAATGGACTGTCACACTTTTACTGATGCGGCACCCCATCCTTCTCTTTTCGCCTTGAATACCATAAATCGATTGTTAATCACTATTATACCGATAGTCATATAATATCAAAAAAATGCAATATCCCTGGTATTCTAAAATTTAAGATTATCATTTGTTAAGTATTTCTTACAATGATGTAAAATTCCATATTAAATAATTAATACCAATGAAATATCAAATGTCATTTGATAATGCTTTAGACAGAGGCGTAACATGACATTCACATAAATTGCAATAAACTACTAGAAAACAGACGTTTTCATTCATATTATAAATACATCACCATTTGTGCTATTTGAATCAAATATTTCACTTGTGAACATTAAAGCGTTTTATTCTTCTTTTTTTGCAGTGTGTTATTACCATTCACTCGTGCTTGAAAGTCTGCTCTCGTATTTTTACTGTGTTCTGTCTTATTACAACCACTTCCCGCACACTTCCAGGTATCGCCGCACCAACGCAACTACCGTTCCTCGGGCACTAGCACAGAAATCGCTTTGCCCTTTTTTTCAACTGAGTCGCGAGCGGCGATTCCCACCCATCAGCATTTAACGGTTGGACAAGTCAAACCTCAAGGATATTGGAGACCTTTGTCCTGACTCGCATGTCCTCATTTCTGACTCTATCCCGCAGGCTGATACCCATGATGGCTTTTTCCAATGCTCTTTGTTTGATTATTCGGCTTGTTGTCACTTTTTGTGTCATTGTGACTAAATTCTAAAACATATAAGATTAACTTATGAATTCGCTGACATCTCTTAATGGAATTTCATTTTAAATAATAATTAAATAAAACTATGTTATTTACTAACTACTTCCGCTTATTGTCCTTGTTTCGCTAGCTGTCGAAACTAAGACTAATTTTAATAAAATAAAATTTAATAAGTTTATTTTTAATGTGAATTGTTTATCTTAAAAATAAAATTTTAGCAAAAACATTTTTCACAAAAATTATTCAAGTATGTCCTACACATAATAACATATTACAAAATAAGTTAAACATATTTGTTCTTATATCTTCCACAATTGTATTACTGTTATGCGTATTACATGTTGTTCCCATGACAGACAGGCAGGTAATTATTTACAGACATTTACTTTGTAATTGAAATGATACAAAATTAGTGGTAAGGGTAATGGTAATGAAATGATACAAAATTAGTGGTAAGGCCGACAAAATAATATATTAGTAATTTAATTGAGTTTATCAAAAATCTATTCAATTATTAATACCTAATATGTACCAGCGCCCTTGAGATGATTAATTCATAATAATGGCGCTCTATAAATCATCAAATTTATTATTATTATTATTATTATGTAATATGTTAGTTTACATTGCGGAATGCTATAAAAAATATTTTATTTATGTTTTTTTTTCTGTGATTACTTTCTCAAAAGTGGAAAAAAAAAAATTTATATAAAATAAACAAAAAACTTTTAATTTAACCACGGTATAGTTATTCTAATTGATGCCAACTAATTTCGCTTGGACGCAAGCTCCTCAAGTTTTTTTTTATGCTGGTATACCGAAATGGTCGATATTTGGATATACATAGCCTACAACTGGAATTTGTGAAAATAAGTAAACTTTATATTATTTACGGTATTACATTAATATATTTGACGTCGTCGTGAATAATACCCAAACTATGAAAACCATATGTTTATGACGGGATTCTTCAACGATATTCCAGTTAAAATAAACAACCCTTTTCCATTACTTTCGATTGCACTTATCTTTAGGAATTCCTTTATTTATAAGTAGTTTTTCTTTCTTTAAAATTTTCAGCAGCATATTAGTGAAGATACCAAATTAGAATTTTTGGTGAGCTGATTTTTTATTTATTTTTATTTTGTTATCTTGGGGTAGGGTAAAGCGTCACTCAACAAAACTTTCAAGATTCATCAGATTTGATATCGATAGTATTAATAAATTCATGACTTTGATTAGTTTATACTCGAAGTAAAGGCTATAAACGACATAGTATAAGTGTGTGTATGTTTTCTTTTCATTATTAATTAAAACAATTTTTTTAAATTTAATGTAAAACAAACTACATTTCCTAGAAATTGTTTGTCCATTACTTTGTTTATTCAAAGCAACAAGGGTATCATATTCGACCTCGATTCGATATATCGTGATTCAAACAGGATATCTGTCAAATGATTCGAAGACTCATTAAAGTCCTTTGGATTTTTAAAAATATTTTGTCAAAATATTTTTGCGTAAGCTAAATGCCTTTGATTACCAACGAGTGTATTTATTACAAGCGGATGGGAAAAGTAACAAAGCATTACATAAACTCATTATCCCTATGCTTTATCCTAAATTAACGACCGTTTCCAGATTTATTTCCACACAATTATCCAGATCCGCCCCAGCGCCCCACCCCTCGCCACGTATTTTAAGGATAACAATTAATTATTTGTCACACACGATGCTCCCTCTCTAGCAATAAGAACTAACACGATCTCATCTCAATGAACTCTGAGAAACTACTTAGTTTTGTCCAATGTTTTGGCAAAAGTTCGTTGTATTGTTAATGCTCCCAGCTTTCCCAATACAATCAAAACTTCATACGGAATAATAGAAAACTAAACGCAAATCCCCTCTTCTTGACCCGTATCTGTATTATAAATTATTAATCATGTTTTTTTATTGTTTTCGACTGAAATGCGATCCGGCTTATTCGACCTGGCTTTATTTAAATATTGTATAACAGATTATGGAAATATCATTGTGCGTAGTTCCACACTATACTAAGAAAAAATGTTCTTCCAATAATACCCTTTGGATATTTCTATAACTACCCAAAACTATTAAATTTGTTTATTTGTACATTCAGAGGCCTAACAAGTTTAACTTGTAATTTTATCTGTTGGCATTTCTATGGTGAAATTTTTTATTTATTAAAGAATCTCCAAAATATTAACCTAGTATCAATTGTATCTCAATAGAGACAAAGATGCAAATTGGAAACAGAATATGGTTGATCAAGGTGTTTACAGGACTTATGACCTGTCACTGGTTTGGTTAAGCGCACGCTTTATGTAATACAACATTCCCCATTCCACCTTGTTTTTTCTTATGACCACCATGTCTGACAAATTTTTGGAAGTTGTATATATATTAATCTCCAACACCACCCTTTACATGGTAGTATATTCAATCTACACACTAATGCCTACTATGAAGATTGTATTTTAAGCATTAAGCAGAAGATCTTTTTAACGCAATGTGAAAGGCTACCGCCATTTACCGCATTGCTAGAAACCGCCTGGAGATGTCACTTCAATCTATATGCTAAGTATAATTAACCTAGATTCAAACTTATTATTGCAACTATGACGACGTTTACAAAATACTTTTTTTCATAATAACGATATTACGTTCGAATGACGTAGTTTTTTTTTCTTTGTCATAAAGTCATAAATAAATTATTTTATTCTGATAATGACTTATTTTCTTAAAAAGTAATTAAATCAAACGATGTTTTTTATAACTACTAGCATATTTGTCTTTATTTCGACAGCGACCGGTTTCGCCAGGTTCGCTGGAAACCGGTCACTGTCGAAATAAATATAAATGTAGTTTCCAAATCTTTATAACATCTGTCAAAAACTGACCATATTTGTTAACAATTTTAAATATCCATATAATATTACAGAGAAAGGCTGGGTAGTCCGAAACTTGATTGATATTTAATTTTAATTTGTTTAAAAAGTGTTGTTTACAAAGTATATTTAAAAAATGTATATATAAAATGTTGAAGTAGTTTTGAAAAACATAATTTTATTTAATTATTATTTAAAACGAACTTCCATCAAGAGTTTTCAGTTAAATCATTTGATTATTTTAAAAACATATTTTCTTGTTTGATTTTAATCAAAAGGATTGGTTCGCAGCAAAAATCTACACCTTGTCCTCTTCTCCGATCGGTTTTTCGCAGCATTCTTCGGCTTATATCCACGAGGATATTTCATATCCTTCACGTGTGATGCGCAGCTCATATCCTCACACATTTGTTTCAGATATTCTCGGGGCGCCCTCTGGAGTTCGTCTCTTCAGTCATCCCCTCCACACAGGGAATGCAGGAAGTTTTCATGGCTCATTATGAGGCCTACTTATATATGTGAGTATTAATTTGACTTCAAAATAATCTGTTTATAATGATTATCGAACGATTTTACTGAAATATCTTGATGAAAATTCATTTTAAATAATAATTAAATAAAAATACGTTTTTTAATTACTTCCACTTTTGTCTTTATTTCGACGCATACAAAATTGGAAGTAGTTAAAAACATAGTTTTATTTAATAATTATTTATTTATTATGATCAAGATGCCCCTTCAATACAGTATTTAGTAATAAAAAAACAAAACAAAAAACTTATTTACGTATGGAATTTAACCCGCAACCCTCACCATTGTCCCAGTACGATATAAATATGATGAACCGTATTTTTTCCATAAAAAATTAAATCAGAACAACTTCGTTAATATCTTGCAAATATGATTAACGTATTAATTGATTTATTGGATTGCACCTTATTGCAATGGTTTATTCGAAGATTTGGTCTCGTCCTGTAGAAACAATTTTACATACAGTACTGAAAAATGCTTGAAAAAAGTCTTTTGTTTTATATTTGGTATATTCTCCTTCTTTCTGTGTCCTGTCAGGTCTCCCTAACGTTGACAATCACCTTCGTAGTGATGACCTGGGGAAAAATATCCAGAGTGGTATCCCTTGCCTTCTCTGAGTTGTTTGGTATACGAGTATAATTTTATGTGTGATATAAACATATTTTTATACTATATTAGAATAATGAATGTACTATAATGAATGTACTATATTAGAATAATGAAAAATAAATGCCAAATTTATTCATTTTGTATAACCATTTCTGATGTAGGATTTTTAATGATTAACATTTTTAATTTACTTTTAAGTATATTTATCTCTACATGTTCAGAAGATTTTACACCGTCATCTTTGGAAAAATTCCATAAACTCTTTATGGTTGCATAAACTCTTTATGATTATATAAAAACTTTTTCAGAACGATATAAACTCTCTCGTAGGTTTTACATGTGGAAAACAACTGGAAACTACCACATCAAAAAGGCCCAAGTGGCATCCCAAGAACCAACAAAGATATAAATAAACTTTGCTGCAAACCAATCCCAGAATTGAAACTTAAGAAGAGAAGATTTTAGACCTTTATCATAGTAAAAACGATATAAACTCTTCATATCGTTATACCAATGATGAAGGTGTAAAATCTTCGAAATAAATCAAGAAATAAACTCAAAAGTAGCGAAAAACCTTGTTTTAATTCATACTTGTTTCTCATTACAGAATTACAGTTTTAACACAGCTTTATGTTAGATGTGTTTGTTTAATCGATAATCGATAATTTAATCGATCGTAATCATGTATATAATTTTTGGTTTTATATTTCTTGTAGGATTAAACTAATATAGTAAAATGTCCTCAAATATTAGGCAGATTGTAGGGCACATTAGTTTCCCGGAAAGGTTTTTGCTGAAGTTCCATATTTTACGCTAAAGTGCTCGACTGTTAGTCGGGCACGTGAGCTTTTTGCGTTATTCGTATAATTAATCTTAAAAACCATCCATTTCCAGCCGTTAAGTCAAACATGAAAAAACAACTGTTCTTTCAACATACAATTTGTTACAAAATAATTCTGGATATAAGTGACAGTTCACGTTCATCGCTTCGCTTGTTTCAATCCTATTAACATTTTTGCTAGATCTTGGGATGCTAATAGGGTTTTTTAATGCGTTAGTTTTCCGTTGCTTTCCATATTTTTGCACAAAGGTTATTTGAACCCAATCACTCTACACAATTTACACAACACACAACTATTGATTCACATAATATGTGATAGGTAGCTAGTCTATCGCCATTCTCATTGTCAGGTGAATTTTACAAGAAAATAGTGATTTTTTTTCACACTCTAATAGGCGGAAATTGAACCCGGGACCGTCGATGTGGCAGTCTTAGCTCTTGCCACTCTGCCAAGAAGGTTGTCGTTTTAACGTTGACGTAAGAACACTTATAACAAAAATTCATACTTACGTCAATAGACATAAGTATGAATTTTTATTACATCCGAGCTAGAAGAAAGGCAGAAGAGATGGTATGGGCATATAAAACGGAGACCACCAGACCACACAGTAAATAGAGCTGTGTCTGTGATTCTTCCTCGTCAACCATCCAGAGGAAGACCTAGGAACACATGGATGATTCAGTGTAATAGCGTCTTGCGGAGAATTGGCTTGAGTGAGGGCGATACTCAGAACCGTGCGAGGTACAGCCTGAGATTGAGAAGAGCCGACCCCTAACAGTCAAAACATACGACGAGTTAGGATAGCGCCAGGAAAAAGAGGAAGTCAATAAACAAAGTATCATATATACATACGAGTACAAATACATTTTATCTTGGAGAAAAACATCGAATATTTATCAACCTATGGTATGTTCATCTTCTTCTTCTTCTGCTTAATTTAGTACTGTGTCATGTTATTTCTCGGATCCTTTCCCTGAGATGTATATGTCCGACTATCTTGCCATCTTTTGAGTGGTCTATCTATAGGTCAATTGCCTATTGGTACTTTATTTGTGGCTTTCTTTATCATTCTTTCAGAACACGCTCTCTCCACATGATCTCCTCCAGTAAGATTTTCTCAGTCCCCTCCATCGTACATCTTCGACATGCACAGGTAATCAAGTTAAATATATTTTTTAATTAAGAATTTTATTTCTGGTTTGACATGCTTGGAAGTAAATTAAAGACTTATATATTTTGTAACGATACCACTTAAGTTTATTTTTTCACATTATCAACCGAATTCGTTCCATGCCGACATTCTTCGGGGTAATAAATTTGTTTTGTTCTTTGAGCGAAACCGGTCGGAAGTGTTGAAATCACAATTCTGTGGTGGTTTAACCAAATGAATGAAAATTTTGATTTTTATTACAACTCTTTTTAAAATGTTTTTTATTGATGTTTTTTTTATTTTAAATTCTTAGTATCTTTGTTTTATTTAATAATTTAAAATATTTGCTTTTTATTAAATTGTTAAAAACGTAAACTTTCTAGAAGAAATTATATATTTATTTTGCCTCACTAGGGTAATAAAGAAAATATTATTTGTCTTTTTCTTTTTTGTGTACTTTGTATATACGAGTACATTAACTTTAAAAAAAATTACACATCTGACATGTTTCGGATAACCGGTCCTTTTTCAGTGATACGTGTTATTAAGATACATATTTAAAATATTATAAAATTGTTTACAAATATGATCGGTTTTGACAGATGTAATAAAGATTTATTTTGGAAAGTTTATGATTTTGTTATGTCAAATATAATATTATGAATCAATTTAAAATAATTATTTAAAGTTCTTATTGTGGTTCAGATAATTACTAACAACGAAGAAAATAAATCAAAGATTGGACTTGACGTTAAATTTATTCGATAGAAGAAAAGAAAATATTGTTTACATTTCATAGATATTAAACACTTGTTGAATTGAATTGTAAATTATTCAAGAAACAATATACAACTTTCTTTTAACGTTATTGAAATAGAAAATATTAACTTTATATCCATCTGATATCTGGCCTTTGGAATTCCAAGAAACATAATGCGATCGCAATACAAAACATCCCCAAGATTGAATTATGTTACATATAAATAAATACGATTTATTTTGCCTTTGAAGTATTTTCACTTTGTTAACACTAATGACGCTTTATTTCTATTCATATAAAAATATAGTTTTTCTTCTTCTTCTTCATTGTTGCTGCTACGGCCAAAATCGAGCCTCATCCTCTAACTCATCTTGTTCTCAGCGGCCATTTTCCAATTCGAAAATTGTGGAAGCTATGCTGAATCTTTCCTCTCTTCATCCCCAACCTTAGCCTAGGTCTTTCAATCCTTAACGTATACGTTTATATTTTTTTTGCATTTTTACAATTCTTTATTATCCAATATTTCTGGACCTACCCAAATAATTGTTTG
Organism: Lepidostoma basale; assembly: GCA_022606425.2. Lineage (NCBI taxonomy): Eukaryota > Metazoa > Arthropoda > Insecta > Trichoptera > Lepidostomatidae > Lepidostoma > Lepidostoma basale. The sequence goes on along the minus strand of JAHDVF020000615.1, from coordinate 89,611 downwards.
TTAAAAATGTATATGGTCACAACAATTTTCGTTAATTACCATATTTTGCTCCATTTACTATTGTATATAAACTGCAACGAGTTAAAGTTTTTTTCACATTTGATAATGCCTCAGAAGGGCGAAACATGTCATTCCCATAAAACATTACATAATAAAATTTCTAGAAAACTGACGTTTTGATCCGTATTAATTATTTTATATGGAGTTTTACATCATTGTTCAAGAAACAATAAATAAATATTTATTCATTCATTCTTTCCACCTTAATGTTCCTTTCATTATTTTGTTCGTAACACTTTCATTCGTACTGCATTCACTTCTTGTATTTTCATTCGACACTCTATCATACATAAATTTTCCACACGAAAATCGAAGAGATTTCTTTACCATTTATTCTACTTTCATCCTTATTTTGCAGTTCCATGCTTTGCTTACAAACATAAGACTATATGTTGTGTAAGTAGAAAGTAAAGATATATCTCAACAATGATGACCATTGACCATATTTCATCTTGTATGTGATTACAAAAAAATAAACTCCTTGATTAATTTAGATACGATTTTAAAGAAAATAATTACGTAAATAGATTTCGCAGTTGATAGGAAAATGTTTTATGGGATCTTGGAAAAATCCGTGTAACTCGTCTTTCTGGACCGACGTTTCGATGATCGTTACCGTCTCCATTGATTTTGAAAATTTTCATTTTATTATGGGAAATCTTATGTATGCAAGTGAAGCATGAAACTGGCAAAAGAAGGATGAAAGTAGAATAAATGCAGTAGAAATGAGATCTCTAAGACGAATGTGTGGAAAATCTGTATATGAAAGAGTGTCACATGCAAGTATAAGAAGTGAATGTGGTACGAATGAAAGTGTTATGAATAAAATAATGCAAGGGTCATTAATATGGTTTAGACACATGGAAAGAATGAGTGAAGTCAGAATGGTAAAGAAGGTATATGTAAATTGCGTTAACGGAGCTAGATAATAGAGGAAGGCTGAGGAAAACGTGGCACGATCAAATCAATCAAATATTAAATGTCGGTCACGTGAGGAGTCGAAGAAATCGACGTGCGTGCATGACAAGATGTATTAATGTAGAGGAAGCGAGAGAAGTATGTCAGGACAGAACAGTGTGGCGTTCCATTCTTTCTGCCTACCCCTCCGGAGAGACGGCGTGATGGCTAGTTAGTTAGTTATAAAAATACGTTTATTTATAATCTTTGATTTAATCGCAATATAGTATATGTGATACGTAGGTTGTTCTTTATTAATGATGCAAGTGTACTTATTCTCTGTTCTTTTACCATGATTACCACGGGTATCAACCTAGTTTGCTTAACTTTCACGAATTTAACCGTCTATCATAACTCTAGTCATATTGCTCGCCTTCATTCCCACCAACTTGGCGAGCTGAAAAGTTTTATTTTCTTTTTTGCAGCTCAAATTTAATACCAAAGTTTAAATTGTCTTCTCGAGACGACGTTATAATAATTCTATGCTCATTATTTATCATGGTGCCCCATCTTGTAATTTTTCACCTTGTTCGTTTATTTTTTCTTCTATTTGTAATATCACAGAGTAACATCTTGATAAAGTAAGTGCTGGCATTTGTGTCTTATGCGTGGACGCAACAGTTTTTATCTCAACAAAGTTCATCGTATCTTATCTCGTGGGCGACTTAAATAAAGAAAACTCTTTGATTATATCAGATTTAGTTTTGTGACACATATTTTATTAAATTATTTATTTTTAGGCAAAATATATATTTGAACACAAGATATATGTTTCTTTATAATCCTGTATATATATTTTAGATTTTATAAATTAAAATTCAGTAGGCTTTATCTTATATTATCCCAAATAAATAATAAATGACTAGGAGAGAAGAATAATCATCTACATAAATATTTGGTTGTCAGTGAATGTGGTTGTCGGTGAATGTGGTTGTCGGTGAATGTGGTTGTCGGTGAATGTGGTTATCGCTGAATGTGGTTGTCGGTGAATGTGCTTGGTTGTTGCGAATAAAACTGACTAAACGTGTATTTGGTTTGCTATTTTATATAGACTATACATATGTTTTGATAACATAGTGTACATTATCCTTATTAGTTCGTTAAAAACATAAATCGATTAGATAATCCATTGTTTTTGCCAAAATATAATAATAATAGGTCTAGTAAAAAGAAATCCATTATTTTTGCAATAGATGGCTGTAGTAATCTATATCTCGCGTTATAAAAGTGCGATTGGATTACGCTAGATGGCGTTAGAAAGATGAGATTTCGTACTAAAAAATCTTCCGAAACAGATTTGTGATTGCTTGACTCAGTAGTGTTTGAGCTCGTGTCGAAGATGGACACCAGCAAAGAGAAAATATGCTATATTCTACAATTTCTCTTCGATAAAAGTGAAAACGCAAGTCAGGCAGCTGAAAATGTAAATAGTGTTTATGGTCCTGATACTGTAACAGCCAATTTTTGGTTTCGTCGATTTCGTTCTGGTAATTTTAATGTCAAAGATGCACCACGTTGCGGAAGGCCAATTGTCGAAAATGTCGACAAAATAATGGAAATCGTCGAGTCTGACCGTCATGTAAGCACCGTTTCGATTGCCCAGGAGCTAAACATTGCACAAAAAACCGTTTGGAACCACTTGAAAAAGGCCAGATACACAAAGAAGCCCGATGCATGGGTGCCGCACGAGTTAACGAAAAAAAACTTCATGGACCGAGTTTCCATCTGCGAATCACTGCTGAATCGCAACAAAATCGACCCATTTCTGAAGCGGGTGATAACTGGTGATGAAAAGTGGGTCACTTACGACAACGTCAAGCGAAAACAGTCGTGGTCGAAGGGCAGTGAGCCGGCACAAACGGTGGCCAAGCCAGGATTGACGGCCAGAAAGGTTTTGCTGTGTGTTTGGTGGGATTGGCAGGGAATCATCCACCATGAGCTGCTCCCCTACGGCCAAATTCTTAATTCGGACCTGTACTGTCAGCAATTTGACTGAAGGAAGCAATCGACCAGAAGCGCCCAGCTTTGGCCAACAGGAGAGGAATTGTGTTTCATCAGGACAACGCCAGGCCTCACACATCGATAGTGACTCGACAGAAGCTCCGAGAGCTTGGTTTGGAGGTTTTTATGCATCCACCATATATTCCAAGCCTCGCACAAAGTGATTACCACCTGTTCCTGTCTATGGCGAATGATTTGGCTGGTGAAAAATTGACATCAAGAGAAGCTTGTGAAAATCGACTGTCTCAGTTTTTTGCCAATAGGGACAAGAGTTTCTACGAGAGAGGCATAATAAAATTATCTTCAAAATGGCAACAAGTTATCAAACAAAACGGTGCATATTTGACCTAAATTGGATTATTCTAAGTATGGTAAATAAAGACTTCAATTTCATACAAAAATAATGGATTTCTTTTTACTAGACCTAATATAATACTTCAACATTTTTAACGGCTTTACTTTTGAACACTGTTATAATATGCATCATCGTGTATAAGGATTTTCTATGTTATTATCACAACAATTGTTTGGCCATCCTATGTTGGTATCGTCTGTCGCGACAATTATTGTACATAAAAAAAACATATTAATTGTAATGCGTATCAAACAATGTTTCAGAATTAAAACAGTTAATAACTCGTTTACATTTTTTTATTACGAGTATTATCCTTTTTGATTAATTCCATTTGGATTAATAGTAAGGAAAGCGTCATGTCGTTAATCGACGTTTAACTTTTCCGCCCGCTGAGGCGCCCCCGCTCCCGACAGATATATGGCGTTGACGCGGCCGTCAAAGTTAACTAACTGCCTTGTCGTACGCGTAAACGATAGAAAAGTTTTGATGGTGCGTATTAGTGGACTACTTCAGGAGCGAATGAGCAGGGCTGCATTGAGAATCTACGAAAAAAAAGTTTTAAAATATTAAAAAAACATTAATTACAAAAAAAAAGTTGAAGCTCTATCATAAAATATTTAATTCCCATTAAATACTTAAAACTCTATGATAACGGACGTTTTCATTAATATTAATAAACACGTAGTTTTATATCACTGTTAAGTAATATTGTTATTTTTATTTTTATCAATATATTATTGTAACACCTGATGATGACAAATAAAATACAATCGTGATACACAAAAATAAAGGTATCAGTATAATGTTTCGGCCAAAACAGAGGATTTTATTATTTACTTTTCACTCGTTGTAGACTTGTGCTTGATGCTGAACTCCAGCTATTCCATCATTCTGCATCGTTCGGGGATCTTCATATGAAGACCACGAGAATTCCATACAGAGCTCTGCATGACATTTTTATGCTATTTAAACTTACTATGAAACGAAGGTATTTTATGTATTTGTAAAAATAAAAATATACGTTTTTTACTTACCTTGCTTCTGGAAAAAAAAAGAAACAAATTTTATTGATAAAAATTTTAATACAACTAAAGATGCTCAACTAAAAAAATCGGATTGTTCCACTATTATAAAAAGAAATCTGTATTCGAAAAGCAATCTTGAGATTTAATAATGAAGTCTTTGAAATTCACCCCTGTCGTATCACGTGGGTCCGTGCAATCTGTTCACAGATCGTGAGCACGGAACGGCGCTATGAAATTGCTCTTTGTTTGAATGTATGCACATTTATTATGTTTGTATGTGTAGGAGCATTTCTTCCATTAGGGAACGACTCTGGTGTGGATTTAAGATCATTGCTTGTTATTTTCCCTACACTCAGATAAACTCAGCAACTCTCAAGCAACATAGTCCGATCTGTGATTTGTTTTTAATTATTTAAGTACACTTGATCAACTGTTTTTTTTTTTATCACTCGCTTTTCAGGCTAATTTTTTCCTTTCCATAGAGCTAGACTGTGGGTATCCAGTTATGCTATTATATTTTGTATTGATAGGAAAAAATGTACTTGTATTGCATCATAATTAGCAATAAAAATTACTTCATGAATCAGACGTCGAATAATACTCGTATAACGATGATGCCACATAAGTAAAAAAAAAAGTGTACACACGTCTTTTCGGCGCAGCAGTCGTGACAAGAATGAAGTTGCGTGTCACTGGTCAATAAGGGTCGATCACCGTGCGGCCAGTGTTAAAGAAATAAATAATATAGGTACATTTGGTTAATTAAAGAGCTCTTTCTTAATAATTTTTCATTTAAAATATAAATTATATTAAACCTTCTAGAAAACAGACGTTTTTTTTTTTTTTTTTTTTTTTTTAATTTATTTTTTTAAAAACCCAATTGGGTTATATGGTTACATTTCTAGATCCTACCACTAATTATGTACTGCTTCAGACACTTTTTATATTGAGTTGTAGTGAGATTCCTTATGTCTTTAGGTAGTTCATTGTAAAGTTTCAGTCCATTGTTCAAAATCCTTGATTGTCCTGTCTTAGTTCGTGCAATCGGTAAGTGATATCGGTCACAATTCCTGGTCCAGTGTCCGTGTATGTCTGAATTTTTAGTTAATTTGTAGGTGCTGTCTGTTGGCTTTTCCATGGTCACTCTGTGTACAATTTTTAAGGTCTCATATTTGGTCAGGTCTGATATGTCCATTTGTTTAGTTTGTCTGTAAACTTGTATGGTTGGGGTATGGTAGTCAATGTTATATGCTAGTTTTATTATTTTATTTTGTTGTCTTTGGAGTCTGGAGATGTCCTTTTGGTTTCCTGTCCCCCAGAAGGGAATCATATATGTCAGTCGGCTTTTTACATACGCTTCGTACATCATAACTTTTTCCCTTCTTGGTATGTAATTCTGTATTTTGTAGAAGAGGGAGTATAGCGATGCTAACTTGTCTGTTAGGTTGTCTATGTGTTTTGTCCATTTTAGTTGTCTGTCCATTGTTAGTCCTAGGTACTTTACATAGTCGAGTTCGGTTATTGCGTCATTTTTTATTTTTATACACATGTTATGGTTTTTCTTGCTTGTTTCAAAGTGTATAATGTTACACTTTTTTACATTTAAGGTCAGGTAGTTGTTGGTTGTCCAGTTGGTTAGTGTCTCTATGTCTATGTTCATTTGTTTACAGGTCTCATTGTCGTTGTCGTTTTTGTAAAATATAGCAAGGTCGTCTGCGTACATAATTATTTTCCCTGTCATTTTGTATCTTGTTATGTCGTTAATGTAAAGTATGTAAAGTAGTGGTCCCAGGATGGACCCTTGTGGCACACCAAATTCTGTCATTGTTTCGTTGCTGGTCATTCCTGACACAACTGTGTATTGTTTTCTTTGGGTGAGGTAGCATTTGAACGTGTTGTACGCCTTGCCCCTCACCCCTGCGGATGTCAGTTTGTCAAGTAGTGTGTCCAGATGTACGGTATCAAAAGCTTTTTTGACGTCCAGTATTAGTCCTGTTATGCATTCGCCCGCATCCAGTGCTGACTGAATGTAGTTACATATGTTGGTGATAGCTGTTGCTGTTCCCTTCTGTTCTTGGAATCCATATTGCTCTTCAGCTATGTAGTTGAATGCTTTGAGGTGCTGGTACAGTCTTTTGTGCAGTATTCTTTCAGTTAACTTTGCAAATACTGTCAGATTTGCGATCGGTCGGTAGTTTGATGGTTGGTTTTTTTCACCGTCTTTGTACACAGGTGTGATTCTTGCAGTTTTCAGCTCTTCTGGGAAAGTTCCCTCTTTCATATTTTTGTTAATAATTTTTGTTATCCTTTCCTTTTGTATTCCTGCTCGTAGTGTGTTTCTTCAGTTCCTCCCTTATTATGTCTTGAAGCGCTTTGAAGGTTCCTGGTTCTTCTTTCTGTATTCTTTCTCCTAGGCTTTCTTTTAGTTTGTTGTAGTTAATTTTCTTTGCGGTGTATTGTTGATGTTTTATTCTCTGTCTGGGTATGGTTTTTAGTTCAATATTTATTCCTCTGTGGTCGCTCAGTGGTGTGTCGAATAGTTCAAGTATCGTTGAATCAGCTATTTCCTGGTTTGTCATTACATGGTCAATTATGGTATTTTTTCCTCTGTCATTTTTCCGTGTATAATCATTTTCTTTTATTGAGTTGATAAATCCAAGATCATTTCCTTTGATTGTATTGATATAGTCCTTTGTGAGTTTATCACTGGAAAGCAGGTTGATGTTAAGGTCCCCTATTATGATCTCACATTTTGCACTCCTCTGTTCACCCGTTAACATTCTGTCTAAATATTCTATGTATTCCTTTTTATTGCTGGTTCCTGGTTGTCTGTAGATTGCATTTATTGTAAGATCTATTTCATTTATATGTACTTTCAGAAGGTTGTAGTTGCTTAGGAATGTTTCTTCTTTTATAGTTTTGAAGTCTATTTGTGTTCTGATGTAAATAGCTACCCCTCCACCTCTGCCATTCCTACAGGAGTGCACTCCTGTGTAGTTGTTTAGATTATACAGTTTACTTTCACTATCACTGAGCCAGGTTTCAGTCAAGACGACTACATGTGGTTGGTACTCTAGATTTGTGATATATATGTTTAGTTCGTCAATTTTTGATTTTAACCCTCTTATATTCATGTACATTATTTTTAGGTTTTCCATTTTCTTCACAAAAAAGACAGTTTGTTTTTTTCTTTTTCTACTTTTTTCAGGTAAACCGGGCAATCAAAACTCCAAGCTGCATGATTAGAATCGAGTTTGGTTTTGATAATTTTTGTTGTTTCTTCACAATTTATGCATTTATGTTCATGTGTTTCGGCTTTACAGTCTTTGGCCTTGTGGTCGCCCATACATTTTGGACAGGTCGGTTTGTCTTTTTTGCACTCATTTGCCTTGTGGTTGAATCTGTAGCAGTTGTAGCATCTTTTTATGTCTATGGCATCATACACTCTACATCTTTCCCATCCTATGTTTATTTTTTTGTTGCTCAACATTTTTTTATGTGTTTCGGAGTCCAGATCTATGTAAATTGTACTACTTTTGCTGACAGGGTTCTTGTGGACATTAACAACTTTCATTATTCTTGCGTCATTATCTTCTAGGAAATCATTTTGGTATTTTATCTTTTCAATAATTTCATCTTCGGTGAAATCGTCTGTTACGTTAACTATTTTAATCCTTGGCAGACGTTCTTTTGGGATTCGGGTGTTGTATTTTTCTCCGATCTGTGTTTGAATTGCTTCAGTCGCTTTTTGTCTCTCTTTGCTTTTGCATTTTATTATTACTTTCCCTTTAGTCGCGCTTTGTATACCTATGATGCCAGAATTTATTGGATTGATATTGAGCTTTATTTCTTCCAGTGTTTTTTTAGTTGTCTGTGGTTCTTTCGGCTCTACTACAATCACTTCTTGGCCCTTATGCGCTTCTTCGGCAGTCTGATATTGTGTGAGGGATTTTAAAATGCGGTTTTCAGCCCTCACTTCTGCCATTTGTATTGTCATTACGTGCGTTTGGTTTAGAATTTCATTGCATTTGGGTAGTAGTTTGTTTATTTGCTCCTTAGTGAGCTTTGTTGTGGCATCCAAGATGCAATCTTGCAGTTCCTTTATTGCTATATTTGCTTTTAAGTTATATATTTCTACGTCCATTGTTTTTAATTTTTTAATTTTTTTTTTTTTTTTTTTGTTATTTTTTTTCAAAACAGATATTGTCTGTGGCCGCCTTGAGTCTATATCACCAGTTTGTTGTCTTTGGTTTGGTTGACGTTTTATATGAGTGATATCTATGTACTCAGACAAAAGTTTGTGTAGGTAGATTATTTTTAGATTATTTTTATATTGGTTTAAATATTTAATTTGTTGATACTTAGCTCCACCAACACTCACGGGTCCGTATTCACTCTCAAACTAACACGCACTAGGTAATCTGCACTTGTAGACAGCTCAGGACACTAGTTTCTTTTATTTTACGCGGAGCGATTTTGACACTTGAGTTGTGTTGCACTTCGGTTCAATAATGTTCATTCGTATTCATTATTCAATGTGAAGTTTTACATCATTGTTCATGAAACAATATTTATCAAGAAGCCACTGTGAATTCTTAGCAATGTCCGCTATCAGTACTGTATCGTCAGCATAGTTGATATTATTTTTCTTCTTCAGCCTCTTCCCGTCCACTCCCGGACGGGAATAGGCTGAAGCCGAAAATGCCTCCTCCATTAGCTTCCACGCTCTCTGTCTGATTTGTCGATTGTATCCAGATTATGCAGACGTGTCAGTTTAGGTCATCCATCCTCCGAAGTTACGGTTGCCCTGCACTTCTCTGGGGGGTCCATGGTCTGGAGTTTTAGACAACAGTTTTTGGCATTTTTTTTTGTCCGGACTTATGGCAACGTGACCACCCCATTACCATTTAAGAATCGCTACGCTGTGGATGCTGTTTGTGACTTTTGTTTTTTCTTTCACCGTATTGTTTCTGACTCTATCTCTAAGGCTTGTTCCTCACATGTTTTTTCTGTGACTCTTTGGGTAATTAATTTTTTTTGTTGTTTTATTTTGTGGGTATTTAATTTTATAAACTTTCACAAAATCAGCATTAGAAAATTAATTAAAATTAAGCAAAATATAAGATTTCATTTTTTTAAGAATAACCTTCTTCTGATATTTTTATAACTAATTATATCTGAACAATTTTAAATGGCGGGTTCTCTTTTCAACCGTTCCTTCAGACATTTGTTATTTTTGGTATAGGTCGTCGTTCCGTATTACTTGAAATCTTCTTTATTAAAACAATCCTGTAAAATATTTTTCTTTTGTTAATTTTAAACTCTTTAATTTATCAGTTAATTTGTAAAAATAAAACGTTATTCAAAAGCAAACATCTTTTAATTTGCTCTAACATAAATTTACTTTAGTAAGCTGGCTTTATGTTTGAATAACCTCAATGTAACCTTTCAAAGTTATAATGTCCGTATTCAAAATTCCGTAAGCCTTTTTTTGCTTTATGAAATATTAAAAGAAGTATTGTCTTAAAACTTTGAAAACGTTGAGGGTTTCTGGAGAGTCTTTGTGTTGAAAAAAAAAGGGAACGTGGCTGGAGAAATTCGCGATCGCTATAAAGCATTCTCAAAAATTCATAAACTCATTGGAAACCGTTGCACTGGCTGGTATAAATCTTTCGCCAGGAAATACATCGGAGTTAGGGCTGCATTGTTCGGCGGGAGAGAGGGTAGGAACCTGCTTGGGGCGAGTGCATTACAAAGACTAATGGTTTCCCCGAGGTTTCTTTGGTTCCTTATTACACTGTCAAACCCCGATATTAAACTTTACCGGCGAAGGTGAAAGATGAAACTCATTAAAAGTAAAAAGTTTCGTCGTTTTTTTAATCTGCTCTGCTAATTTCATCCTGTATTGGCATATCAGAGATATTAATCAAAACTTTTGCTGAAGTTCATATTTAAAAAATATTAAAATACTATTTTAAAATAACGATAGCATCAAAATAAATGTTAATAAATTCAATAAACTTTTAAACAACACTAATATGATATCAAAATTCACGTGTTACAAACAATTGTTGTTTGTAATACCTGATGATGCCAACATCGGCTGGCGAAAGTTGCTATCGTTTACCCAAAAAGTGAATTATAAAAATGGGGATATCATAATAGTTTTATAAAAATATTAACATTTTTATATGTATCGTAGTGTTTCGGTCAACATAATGGACTAGAAATATTATATTATTATAAACCTCTCATAAAGAGTATATTACTTTTATCATAATTATTAAATAAAACGAAGTTTTTCATAACATCTTCTACTTTTGTCTTTATTTCGACAGCGAGCGGTTTCGCTAGGCTGACTGGCATCGACACACCGGTTTTGTCATTTTTGTCACTTTAATATGTTAGTATATATATTTTGTAATATATATGTATTTTGTGGCGATGAGGTTCGCAACCCATCACACCGCGTCTCCCGAGGGGCGAAAAGAGAAGGATGGAGTGTCGCATCGGTTAAAATGTGACAGTCCATTATTTCTGCCTACCCTTTCGGGGAGACGGCGTGATGGTTAGTTAGTTATTAAGTTATGTATTTTTTGTAAACAGTATAATTATCAATTCCTTTCTTCGATAATCGAACTCAACTCTACTTTTTTTTAAATGATTAAGTAATCACAAAGCAGCCGGTTTACTGGAGACTATAAATTTTAACTTACTCTAGAAGAGTATTTAAATATGAAATTTCCTTACAAAACGGAAGCGCGGCCTTGTATCAAAGAGCACATGGGTTAGGAGACTTGATCTTTGGAGGAGACGCGTAATTACAATCCAAATGGCACAGTTTTTCAGTTCCTTCTTGATTTAAAATATTATATTTAAACATATGCTACATATAATTAAAATATTTCTGATTTAATATTATACTTAGTGCTTTTGCGTATACAATATAAATTATCTCATATACATTATTCCAAGATTGCTTTCATCATCGGCCGTCTGTCATCCACTGCTGAATGTAGACCTCTCCCAAAGCACGCCACCGCCCCCTATCCATCGCCCCTTCCATCCATCCATGTCCAACAATCCTCTTCAGATCGTCGGTCCAGCGGGTAGGGGGACGTCCAACTCTACGGGATCCTGTACGCTGTCTCCACTCCAGAACCCATCGTCTCCCCCATCGGCTGTCGGTTCTCCGACAGATATGGCCAGCCCATCGCCACTTTAGCCCGCCCATCCTCAGAGCCACCTCAGTCACCTTGGTTTGTTGACGAATAAATTCGTTTCTTAATCTGCTCTAAAATAGTTTTATTTCAATAATTGGGTACTTGAATAAGTCTTGGTCGTTTTCTATGAGATGGCGCTACATTGTTCGTTTGATGTTTTTTGTGTCTGGTAATTACATACGAGTATTTTTATAGGTTTATATGTCAGCTGACAAACAGTTTATTACAAATGTAAACAACAGTTTGGTAGCGTATCTACGAAAGGGTAGGCAGAAATAATGGACCGCCACACTGTTCTTTATTGACATACGTACTTCTTTCGCTTTCTTAACATTCTTTAAAGCGCCCTTGAGGTGATTTATTCACATAAACGTCGCTATACAAATAAGACAAATTAAAAAAAAAATTATCTTACATAGTGTCATGCAAGCACGTAATTTTCTCCTTCTCCACGCGTGACCGACATTTAATATTTTATTGATTTGATCGTGCCACGCTTTCCTCGCTCTTCCTTCTAAGTGAATAACATGAAAATCAAAATTTGCATTTTGTTTTCAAATTTCTAAGATTACAATCTTTTTTTTTTCTTAATCTTGTTACTGTTATCGTACAAACTCACATTGGTATCACGTACTTGTGTAAAACAAATTATTAACGCGCCTAATCTGAATAAAACTATGAGATATTCAAGAAACTTTATCGCTTTGAATACATAAATTCCCGATTTCATAGACGTGAGAAAGGGTACAGAAATGAAACGGTAGATTTTTCCTATAAAAGTGAGATATCGATTCGGTATAACTGATATTAAATAACTCATTATAAAACCCGGACTAAGTTTGCTATCGTCACAAAACACTCTTACGTCACAAACCCATTTGTGATCCGCTTAACTCTTGTGCTAACGGAGAAGTACCCGGGTGCCTTCTATTAATCTGTTTTCATTTTCTCTTCGACTGAAGTAGTTCCAAATCAATAACCTAAATACTGTTTTCTTCATTTTGATTGAGTATGACATTATTTACGGCAAGTTTTTTTTTTTCAGGTACAACTTTTCCAGCTCCAAGTCATTTAACCGGAGTTTCAGTATTACAATATCCTACCGTGTAAGTATTATATCCAATTTATTTAATGAAGTTAACATTAAATTCTTTTATTTTATAGCAAATAACGTTCACAATGGAGTTTTGGTACCAACTTGAATTGCCAGAAAAAGGATGATAGCAGAATAAATGCGGTTGAGATGAGATATCTTAGACGTATATGTGGTAAAACGATGTACGACAGACTTTCAAATGCACATATAAAAAAGGAATGTAGAGCGGAAGAAAGTAAAATGAACAAAATTATGAAAAGATCACTGCGTTGGTTTGGCCATGAAAGAAGAATTAAAAAAAAACTATACGTAAACGGTGTGAATGGAGTACGTAGTCGTGGAAGACCGAGGAATCTTGGCATGACCAGATTATTCAAATTTTAAAAGTCGGCCATGCTAGAAGTTTGAAGAATTGACATGCGTGTATAACTCGCACTCGTATGAATGTGGAGGAAACTAGATACGTATGTCAGGATTGAGAAGTGTGGCAGTCCATTCTCTCTACCCACCCCTTCGGGAAAATGGTGCATAGTTCGCGTTCAGCGTATAATCGGGTATAGGTACCAGGGTACCTCTGGTAACTATACGCGATATTATACATAAGAATACAAACTTCGCAAACACAAAGGTTAAGCCCCCTTGAGTATGCGCATCGTTGGATTATATAAGATTTGCTTTATTGTCGCACAGTGCTTGATAAGAGCAGTATTGTAGTGGTTTACGGCTGAAATACATAGTATATTCATATACATTATATTCTAACTCAAATATATGAACTAGAAGTTCATTAGTGACGAATAGGGTTAGTAACTCGAACATAAGAACCAATATTTACTTTCCGAATCGTAAAAAAACTTTAATTAGAAATTTTAGTTTTCCATCTAAATCAACGAAATAATATTTGAGAACTGATCTTTCCACTTTTTATATCACGGAAAAACACAAGTCTAATTTTGCACCAACAATTTTTTTTTATATTATATTATAATATTATATCAGAGAAATTTGATAATTAAAATGTATTTTTTTTTCTTATGTAAATATTTGAATATAAATTAATAATACAATATTTTTCTCCGAATTTTTAAATGTTTTGAATTAACTATGATAATTCATATTTAAAGTCAGCTTCATATTCTTAAATGTATCTGCTCGTCTTTGTCAAAATATTGTATTGATAAACTTTCACCAAGAATCTTTACTAACCTTTTTAAATAAATGTTTCTGTATTTGTTATAACAAAACATTTGTTTTTTTTTAAATCAGATAATTTTACTGAAATCTCTTGGTGGAAGTTGATTTAAAATAATAATTAAATAAAGTGATATTTTTTTAACTACTTTAACTTCCGTCTTTATTTCGACAGCGACCGGTTTTGCAAGGCTCGCTGGCATCGACAGAATACTCTGGTTTCAGTCACTAATCTGTCGATGCCAGTAAGAAATAAAGACAAAAGTGGAAATAATTAAAATAACATCGTTACATTTGTTTTTATTTATTTATTAAAACATTTACTTTTATTCCATTTGTACTTCTTTTAGAATGTAATCGGCTTAAACTTTTTTGGGAATTAAAACAGGCTCTTTTGACATTATTTTCTTACTCCTATAGCTTTACAATCCTTGAAGAGTTGTAGCCTCGTTGACAATTTTATTCTAAGCTCCTCGATCCTGCGCTTTTTGATCCCAGTAGTCCGTTTTGCCAGATCAGAGCCAGATCGGATCAGCTAGAATATTAGCCATTAGGATCTATCTAGCACTTCCTAGAGCTCTTATTTCAGCAGGTATTTACATGTACAGGGTTTTGATTACTATGTTCTCTCCGGCTTGATATATACGTACGTACCCATTTCCATGCTAGACGACCGGCTCTCATAATGCTCGTTATAAGAGATATATACTGTGCGGATCTTTTGGTTGCTTATACACATACAAGTTCCCGCTGCAACCTTCTCCCCTTGTCATTGATAATGGTAATATCATATATCGTTCCCTCAGAAGTCCACACATGCCTTAGCCATTCGGTGCAGATGACTGGGCGGTCGGGAGCAATTGTAACATGATATAGCATCGTAAATTTTCCATTATTCAGAATGCCATCCTTAATTATATTACAATAATATAGTATTATATTACAATAATATAGGGGAGTAAGGGGGATCCTATTGACTCTTCGAGTGGTGCATGGCCATCACCATGGTGATGTCAATGCTACGCTGGAGGATTGATCTGATCCCATGTACCTACCCACACCTCCTCGACTTTGGTCTCCCCTGTGGAAACTATGTGAAATGTTAGAGATCGAGTAATTAACCTCGGTGGATAATATTGATTCATAGGCCAACGTGGAAGGACACCTCGCCAACCCGTCTGGTAAGCGTGGCGTTGTAATGCCAACCACTCCCCGTATGACATGTCATACGTGGAGAAGTATGGGGGAGGCCTATGTCCAGCAGTGGACGACAATGTCTGTTAAAGAAGAAAAAGAAGAATATAGTATTAATTATCAATAACCTCTCGTTAATATACTCACTCCGATTATATCAACGTTCAACCCCTGCCATTAGTAATCCGTATATACGTTTATACAACAACATTTTGAATGTATACAAATTCTTGTAGACAAATACTGGATTTCACCCATTGCGGATAAATTATTTTTATTTTACAAGGATTAATTGTATCTCAATAGAGACGAAGATGCAAATTGTTTTCTGGGAACAGAACGTTTGATAGATTTTAACGGCCGTTCACAATAATGTTCTGGTTCCAACTCTAATGTATGGAAACGAAGCAACTGGCAGAAGAAGGATGAGAGCAGAATAAATGCAGTAGAGATGAGGTCCCTAAGACGTATATATGAGAACGATATACTCGTACGACAGAATCTCAAATGCATATAAGAAAGGAATTTAGAGCGGAAAAACATATGGAGGGCATGGAGGGTGAAATAATGGTTATAAAAGTATACGTTAATGATGTAAATATAGAAAGAGGTCGATGTGGACCGAGAAAAACATGGCATGACCAAATCAATCAAATTTTTAAGATTGGTCACGTTAGAAGTCGGAAGAATTGACGTGCGTGTGTGACTCGCTGTATAAATGTGGAGGAAGCTAGAGAAGTGTGCCAGAATAGAGTAGTGTGGCGGTCCATTCTCTCCCCCTATCCCTGTGGGGAAACGGCGTGATGGTTTGTTTGTAGATTTTAACGAAAGATAACAAAATAATTACAATTGGAATTGAAACAAATATTTAAACGAAAAAAATCTATGTCACGAAATATTTGTTATTTTCATTATCAATATTTCGTGAGATAAAATAATACATAATTGTGAAATTTTGTGGTTCGACGAATATTTTATTTGATATTATATTTTGTTAGTTATATTTATTATCGCATTTTATTTGAGTATGGTTTTTAGAATATTTTATTAGTAAGCTATTATATTAATAACTTTTGAAAAACTTAATATTTTCACGTCACTTTTTGCACTTTTAAAAAACAAGTTTCGAACTCACGTTTGTGTTAAAATGTTAACACTCAAATGAAACAATATCGTTTATAATTGAACACATTAAAAATACATATTTGAATTGCGCAAAATAGTGTGAATCCAAAACACACACAAGTTACTGGCGAATATATAATAGTCGAAATGCAAGTTTTTTTATATACACGAATATCTCTAGCATCCCTTTAACAGTTCGGTATCTTAGAAGCCAGATATTTTCCAGTCCAGTAGCCAACAAAGGGCCGGCTAAGATTAAGGACAGTGACCTGAGGTAAGTCATCTCGAAATTCTCAGTCACGCCTTTTCCGGATCAGGTGACCGAGAATGACGGATATCTGCCCTAATTGAAGTCTCTCTGAACGTGGGTATAATGCTAGTGAAGCGAAATTTGATGCCATCATAATGTATTACAATTAAAAATTATGTTATATTTTCCTAGAATTGGATAACACAAATGATAGCGTAATGATGACCCCAACGTGAGTAAAATTGTTTATTTCACTTACGAGTTGGTTGACAGTTTTAGAACACATTCTCATAATGGCAATATTCTTCTCTTCTCTTGGTGTCCTGTCAGGTTTCCCGACGTCGACTATCATTTAAGAGTAGCCACCTCTGTCTCAAGCAGTAGCACTGCAACTGCAAGTGTCAGCTGGAACTCGGGAGCATGGTTTGATTAATCTTGATTGTGGTGACCTGAGAAATGATATCAAGAGTGATATCCCCTTGTCCTCTTTTGAGAAAATTTTAAAGTCACCAGAATTATTTCATATGGAGTTTTTTGTTCTACTAACTAACTAACCATCACACCGTCTCTTTGGACGATCCGGACATTTGTGTTTATTTAATTTATATTCCTCGTATCCATCGTTATTTTAATTAACTGTAATTAGACACTTAAAACAATCCAACACCAGCAAGAACTTTAAAATATTATTGAAGAATTTATTTAAATTGTCATTGAAACAAATGAAAAATTTATTGTGACACCTGTCAAAATTCTTTATATAAACGAAAAAACGACAAAACAGTACAAACGTATTTCGTGTCGCAATTGACTATTATAAAGTGCGGCAACAATCAAATTGACCAAAACAATTCACTTATACACGAAATATCTCCAAATTTACGGGAAAACCACATGAACCGAACATCACCATTGTTCAAGAAACAATAAATACATTACTGTATTTAAACCATTAACAAATTTATTAGAATAATAATCTTAATGTTACACAATATTAAGAGGGAGGTTTGCAATTTCTAATCCTAACAATAACGTCTCGAAATGGACCGTCTCGGTAACGGATATCACGTCAACAATGTGCAGCGGAGATCTCTCACCCCTTCCAAGATCAGGCTTATCGTTCACGGGTCACATAACTTGGTACATTAACGTATTAGAGCAAATATTCTTAAGTCTGGGGGCGCCACGTTGTGTCATTATGCATTCAATTTAGTGGTCGCTCAACCTAATCATATTAATAGTGTCCTGCGGGGTTAGTCTCGGAAATCTTAATCAGTTTACTTTGATATTAGATGTTTGCTCATCCCGCTCATCTTCGTATTATAATCAGAGGCGGTAGTTGATTTTTTATTTTATTTTATTTCATAATAGAATATATATAAGAGAAAATATATGAAAACAAAAACCATAACATTCTCAAAAGAACCCTTTAGGATGCAGGTTATAAATGACAGAATGCTGGAACAGGTTACGAAATGTATATATCTGGGAGTGTATCTGCTCTGTCAAAATGATCTTGTTAGCGAAATAATAGGACAAGTCAATAAAACTTCAACGGTATGAGATTGTCTCAAAGAGAAAATATGGAAGAATAAATAAATGAGAACTAACAGTAAGTTCAAAATATACAAAACCTACGTAAGGTGTAAATTGACATATAGCATTGAGACCAAAGCTGATACCACAATAACTAAGGCTTAAGTGCGGGTGGCAGAGGTGCGGAAGCTAAAGACGATAGCAGGAAGGACTCTTTGTGGGTGAGAAACACGGCTATCAGCGAAATCTGCAAGGTGGAAGATATTGTCAAAGGGGCAGACAACGCAGAAGACACTGATGGATCCCTTCAGAATCTCACACGTTATGGTGCATCAGATTCCTATTGGCTACCGCCCTCTCGAAAAACCGCCAGAGAGATAAAGGGATAGCTGGGAGTCGACTTTCCAAGAGAAGCCAGCCTGAACTACAGGGACATACCAAAGATCTTAAAAGAGAAAAAGAAGAAGAATATAATCTAATCACACGTCACGGTTGTTAGACTATAAGATCATCAACCGTGTGTTATGTAAATCAATCGATTAATAAATAAATAACGTTTTGATAAGTTTGCATTAATACTGTGAAATTCCATAGTGACGTTTTTTTATTTAATTGAAATATTCTTTCTTTCACATTTGAGTTCATGTTTCTCGACAAATTTTGAATGTGTAGAACCTTCGATTCATTTCGAGAATAGTTAACTCAATGGTGGAATAAACAGTGTTTTAATTCATAAAAAATAATCACTTATACTACAACCCAATGTAGGTCAGAGCTGCCTGCAGAAGCCATCATCATCGACCCATGTCAAGTAGGGTCAATTTATAGTCACTTTCGCCTAAAATACGGTAGTTATCCACGGCTCTCACAGTTCCGGTCACTTTTAAAGGACTCGGTTCAACACTGAGTACTTTAAAAAAAACGCTTTTGACAGATCTCCCTCACGAATGCACTAAATATGACCTAAACATCAAATTCTCTCATTATATAATGGATTGCAGTGAGCTTGCAGTATGATACAAATCATAGAGTTCGATATGAAGATTGCTTCTCAATTTAATTCAGAATATTTAGTTACATCAGGAAATATTGATTTACACAATAAATTTCGACGATTGTTTTGAAAATTAAATAACAATTTGTTAGTCTTGTATTTATTTTCTAGTCATCAAGAATATTCACAGATGTTTATGTTTTCTTATTTATGTTCACCAAAAAAACAAGAATATAATTTTATTTATATATGACAAAAACGTGGGATCGTTTTTGAATATATCTTATTTTTTAAACGATCACACGGGATC
This sequence comes from Lepidostoma basale, assembly GCA_022606425.2. Classification (NCBI taxonomy): domain Eukaryota; kingdom Metazoa; phylum Arthropoda; class Insecta; order Trichoptera; family Lepidostomatidae; genus Lepidostoma; species Lepidostoma basale. Next base: position 70,294 of record JAHDVF020000615.1, on the reverse strand, counting down.
AGACATTTAATATATTTGATCAAAATTTAAACTAGTTATTTTCATAAAAACAATATGTAAATCAATCTTTCTAACCTCCTTAGCACTCGTATAATAGTTAAATTTAACGATTAAGCAGTTTTTTTTGTGAAATTCGAATTTTAAAAAATTGCTGCAACACCGCCACTGGTGCATCGTATGTAACTAGGTACTTGCATATATTATATTATACATACTTCCTTGTATATACAAACTTGTGAGATCATGGTATATTACACTCCTTAGACTAAATTCCTTTCAAAGTAGATGCGATGGCATGATCTCGTGTATATTAATGGAATACTGAACAAACTCATCCAGCGGGATGTATGTCTTTACACTGTATGTTCTGCCTTTGCAAGGAAAGATTTGTCTTGCTCGATTATCATATAACAGTATAAATATACCGTAATTTAACTTAAGAAATGTATTTATTTTCTTCTGTATTCACCATAGCATTGTATTGCGGATTTATTTAACATAAAATAAAAGAGCACATAAGATCTCTCCCTAAGAGTCTCTCGAATAAAATTTTTCCGAATTCGCAAATCATTTCATTGAAAAAGATCATTCGTTCAATAAAGATTTTTACATATTTATCATGGAAATATCATTCATTCATTCATTTCTCGGCGCTACATCTCGGTGTGGGACTTGGCCTCTTCCACAACGGTCCTCCACTGACTTCTGTCTCTGGCCATCTCTCCATTCCCCAGCTCCTTCCATTTTCTCTCAATCTTGTTCCACGCAATCCGCCCATCTTTTCCTCGGTCTGCCTCTTGGTCTCTTTTTGCGAGGCACCCATCTGGATATATTATAATTTGTGATTTTCTACCCACAAATTATATCCAGATGGGATATTCGATATTATTGGATATTCGATATCGGATATTCGATATCGGATATTCGATATTCGGATATTCGATATTATCGGATATTCGATATTATCATGGAAATATATACTTAAATAATCTTAAAATTTTAGAAATTATAAAAAGGAGAAAATTATAAATAATCAAAAAAAAATTACTTCAACTCCAATAATTGATGTTTATCCTTTGTCGCAAGATAAATACCTGGACCTCAATAAGAATTTAAAATATTATTTTATATTTATTCAAAATATGTGTGATATCAAATGCATAAGCGCTCGAAATTTTTCATTTTAATATCTGTCAAAACGACCACATTCGTGAAAATTTTGTTTAAATATTTATTTTGTGTATACAATAATTAACTACCCAGATGAAAGACTTCTTTGTCCGAAATATGTTTGTGTTAAATTCATTTTTAATAGGGTGTTGTTAAAAAAAATAAACATTGTTTAATTTGTTTTTGAATGTATACAAATACTGGATATTACCGATTGCGGATTAATAATTGTATCTCAATAGAGACAAAGATTTACATTATCGTCTCTATTGAGATACAATTAATTCTCAAAAAAATGATTAACCCGCAATGGGTAAAATCCCGTATTTGTCTACAAGTACATAGTTGTACACATTCAAAAATTAATTGTATAAAAAAAAGTCCAAGTTAAAAGCATAAAAATTTGGAAATTTGATCTCCAGGCGTTGTCTTGCATTGTATGATAGTTGCGAAGCCTTTCACATTGCATTAATAAAGATTTCTTGCCTAATGCTTACATATATTCTTAATAGATGGCGCTAGTGTAGATTGACCTAAAAAATATGAAGTATAAAAAAAACTGATAAACAATTAATCCTTAAAAAAATCTTTTTTTTTAAACATAGATATAATTGATCAATAAATATAACAAATTTATTTGAATATTTATTTCTTTGTTCAAATACGTATTCCACAAACAAACAAACCATCAGGCAGAGAGGATGGACCGCCACACTACTCTATCCTGTCATACTCTAGATTCCTCGACATTCATAAAGCTAGTCAAACACACACGTCTATTCTTATGACTTCTAATACGGGTGACCTTTGAAAAATGATAAATTTTGTCACGCCATGTTTTCCTTCGCCTTCCTCGATTCCCTACTTCATTCACATACGTATACTTTATTATGTATGGTTACTAATCGAATGATTTTACTAAAATCTCTTAACGGAAGTTCATTTTATATAATTAAATAAAACGGTGTTTTTTTTAACTACTTCCACTTTTGTTTTTATTTCGACAGCGACCGGTTTTGCCAGGCTCGCTGGCGTTGACGGACTGGTCAATGCCAGCGTCACAAAAGTAGAAGTAAATAAAGGAAACCATCGTTTTATTAAATTATTATTTAAAATCTTAATACGTATGGTTAAAAAAATAATAATGGAAGAGTTTATTCCAGTACTCGTATATGCATATGAAGTGTTATATATTCTGTACAAGAGAAATACAAAAAAAAACATATTATATAGCCAGTGACATAGGAATAGTTCTCTCCCATCTGGAGAACATCAACTTATCTCCGTGAATTTAATGCTCGACTTGGGAAAGTACTCCCTCGTACGTATTATGGGGCGAACATACTCACTTGTGTAGATATTGGATAGGCAGATTATCTATAAGCCGGAGCTCTTATCTTTTAAAACTTTCAGCGCGATATTCTTACAGTTTCAGCGAGTTGAGTCGATGATGGCACTCAGTTCTCGAGATCATTTTTTTTGGCTACTCGGTAATACGGCTTATAGAGTTCCGGGAACTCTGCACCGCGCGAACTTAATGCAAGAAGTGAATATTGTGCGGATATCTTTTCCAGCGAGAATGAATGGACTTACTTTAAGACGTTTACTGCTAGTTACGATTGTGATTATATGATTTTTTTAAAGAGAGAATTAACTTTAACAAATTTACTGAATATTAAACAAATTAATAACTAAAACGGAACCTTTTTGTTTACTTATTTGTATGCACTTGTATCAATCCTATTTTTATTTTTTCGCTTTTAAATTGATCATCATTTATTAAACAAATAAAAAAAAAATTAAATTTTAAATATACAACCAATTACGGTTACAAGTTAAATCAACTAAATTTGTAGTTAACCTATCTAAAATAATATATAGTGATTCTTATTCAATACTAATCGTAATCGTTATCGTTATCGTTATCGTAATTTTAATCGTAATTGTAATCGTTATCTTTATCGTAATCGTAATTGTATTCGTAATCGTTGTCTTTATTATAATCGTTATCTTTATCTTTATCGTAATTGTAATTGTAATCGTTGTCTTTATTATAATCGTAATCGTAATTGTAATCGTTATCTTTATCGTAATCGTAATCGTTATCTTTATCGTAATCGTTATCTTTATCGTAATCGTAATTGTAATCATTATCGTTATCGTAGTCGTAATCATAGGTGTGATTGCTTTAAATCCTTACTATGACATAATTCACACCTCACAATAGCATACTTACAAATCGTTGACTTTTCAATATAACATTGTAGAAAGAACATGTGAGGGGAAGATTGAGATAAGAAGAAGTGTGGGATCAGAGAGTGGAGTGGATTGCTGACCATGGGCAGCCTCATTCACGCTTCGAGTGACAGGAATAAAATAAAGCAAATAGTCGCAAACAACCGGTAATGCAGCTAGAGAAGAAGAATATTTTTAAAACAAAGGATTATATTTAAGGACACTGTATTGTAACATACAATGGGACAAAAATTGATAAAATACCGAACGATGAAATAAGAAAGAAATGTAAGGCAAATGACTGCATCATGAATAAAATTAAAAAAGGATCCCTGAGATGGTTCGGACATATGGAACGAATGGATGAGAGTAGAATGGTTAAAAAGTTATACACAAGCAGCGTGAGTGGGAAAAAAAACCGAGGACGACCGAGGAAAACATGGCCAGACCAAATTAATCAATTACTAAAAGGCGTCCACATTCGAAGTCGGAATAATCGACGTGCGTGCATGGTACGATGTATGAATGTAGAGGAATCCCGAGAGGTATGCCAGGACAGGCCAGTGTGGCGATCCATCCTCTCTGCCTACCCCTCCGGGGAAATGACGTGATGGTTAGTTAGATAGTTAGTTATTGTAACATTGTATTTTTCTATAAATTTACGTTGGACAAAGTTACATTAAAACAGGATTTGTTTTTGATGGTACATTGAATTCATAGAGATTCTGGATGCGCCCTTATGCCCCGTAAACAACACCTGTTTGTCTATAAAAGTGTATAACGGGTGTTGTAAATCCAAACTCGCGCAGCCCGCACTACCACGCTGCAAGTGCAATAAGGCCTCAATTTATGAGACATGAATAGCGTTTTTTTTTATCAATTTTCCGGGACCCGCATGTGTTTAATGTCAAGAAAAATCTCGGAAAATTGTCGCTGCGGTTTTGTTTAAGTTATTCGTAGTCATGTAGTTATTTAACACATGTTTACCATATTGTTATAGCACACCATGGCGGTTTAACTTTTGAGTGGTGTCTCGTTAAAACGTGCGATAAAAATACTTAAATTTAACGTAATACGAGTATAAGATAAAATCATCCACACTCAAAACACTACTCTAATTCAATGAAACTTTTCATGATTTTTTTTTAATAAAATACAAATAATTATACATTATAAGGTTAAACTAAATATAGCCATCAAACAAATATGTTATTATTCATCCATTATTTTATTATACCATTCTTGCATTCACCTTCAAACAAATATGTTATTAACTAACTAACTAACTAACCATCACGCCATTTTCCCGGAGGGGTAGGTAGAGAGGATGGATCACCACGATGTTCTGTCCTGGCATACCTCTCGGGCTTCCTCTACATTCATACATCGTACCATGCACGCACGTCGATTATTCCGACTTCGAATGTGGCCGCCTTTAATTAATTGATTAATTTGGTCACGCCATGTTTTCCTCGGTCGTCCTCGGCTTCTTTTTCCACTCACGCTGCTTGCGTATAACTTTTTAACCATTTTTCTCTCATCCATTCGTTCTATATGTCCAAACCATCTCAGGGATCCTTTTTTAATTTTATCCATGATGCAGTCATCTGCCTTCCTTTTCTCTCTTATTTCATCGTTCAGTATTCTATCATACGTTATTATTCATGCATTATTTTGCCATTATTGCATACACCAGTCAATACTTTCTTACATAAAATATCTATACAATACAACCATGTTTTTCAAATAAAATTAACTTATATTCATTTGAGCATTGCTCATCAATGTGGTATGCAATGTTGACGATGCAACCATACTGGTTCAGAATGAAGACGACCTACAACGAATAATTTATTAGTTTACATTTGATAATGCCTTATATGGTTGAAACGTATTATACCCGTAAATTATAATAAAACTCCTAGAAAACAGACGTTTCCTTTCGTATTAATTATCGTAAATCATTGTTTGAGAAACGTTTAGGCGATCTGTATAGTGGAGTCAAAAACAGACTTATAAAGCAGCAGTTATCTCCGGATTTCTGATAGAAACTGTTTGGCACAGAGAGAGCATAAACTACTGGAAAGCTAAGTCAGGATCTACAAAATATGCATCAGACCCACGATGACAAAAAAAATGCAAGCAAGAACAGATATTGTCAGAACGAAATATCTCTTTAGAACATCAGAAATGATAACATTGTGTGTGAAAACTTGAGATAAGATACCTTAGAAAGATATTCGCATAACCTGCAACATAAATCACATTGTGAGATGGAGTAGACAGAGTAGATAATGAGGATTCCCAAGGTCGTGATGCATGAGACTCCAGAGGGCCGTTGACCACCAGGACGTCCACCAAAAAGATCAAAGGAAAGTTGGACGTCATCACAGGACCAAGATTAATATACTATCGGAACATATCGCCTACAGAATGTCGAAGAAGAAGAGAGCATTGCGTCATTTATTTATTAAAAAAACAAAACAAACCATCACGCCGTTTTCCCGTAGAGGTAGGCAGAGATAATGGACTGCCACACTACTCTATCCTGGCACACCTCTCTAGTTTCCTCCACATTCATACAGCGAGTCATACACGCACGTCGATTCTTCCGACTTCTAATATGACCAACCTTAAAATTTTTAATAATTGGGTCATGCCTTGTTTTCCTAGGTCTGCCTCGACTCCGTATTCCATTTACATCATTTACGTATACTTTCTTAACCATTCTCACTCCATGCGCTCCATATGACCGAACCAACGCAGCGATCCTTTCATAATTTTGTTCATAATACCTTCTTCCGCTCTACATTCCTTTCTTATATCAGCATTTGAGATTCTGTCGTATATCGTTCTACACACATACGTCTTAGGGACCTCATCTCTACCGCATTTATTCTGCGCTTATCCTTTTTCTGTCAGTATGTTTTAATAACAGACAAATAATGAATAACTAAAAACTCGCGCGTATTTCCACAATAGAAAATCAGGTATGATATTATCAACGGAAGCATACTTAAATATTCGCATCGAAAAACATTTTTCGTTGCACAAGTGAGGTTGCCAAATATTCTTTGATTCGGAAGGGTTTTAAAGAATTTTCGAAAACTCGTTAATTTATAACAGGCTTGAATTGGTTTAGTGACACGAAGGTGGTGTTCTACGCAAAGAAAAGACTCACTAGTATTGGAGAGGATCCAGAAAATATTTCTATGTTATCTCTGCACGAGATATGCTCTATAGTTTGCAGATAAGAAAGGATGGGAACACACTAACTTACTTCTTCAGACTTGTTAGTGTGATTTCCACTTATCTAGATGAATATCCATCTTCATGTGCGAATCTTCTATCAGCAATGAAATACCAAATGACCCATGATGATAAGCTATGAAGATATATCAAACAGAAAATAAGTTTTAATAGAAGTAAATACCCTAAACATTAAAGGAAAAATTCTGTTTTCTGATTTTGAAAATTTGGTTTGGTTCATGTGGTGCTCCTGTAAATTTGGAGATATTTCGTGTTTAAGTGAATTGTTTTGGTTAATTTAATTGTTGCCGCACTTTATAATAGTCAATTGTGACACGTTTGTACTGTTTTGCCGTTAAAATTATATAAGTTTTTTCGTTTTTATAAAGGATTTTGACAGGTGTAAAAATATTTTTTTCATTTGTTCCAATGACAATTTGTGTTAAATTATTTTTATTTTGTTATTTTATTTTATATCATTGTATTTTATATTATTTGTTTTAAATTTATTTTGTAAATGTTGGACGATCGAAGTGTGCGCGGGAGATGCCTATTGGTAGCATGAGGTTCGCAACTAATCACATCGCGTCTCCCGCGGGGCGAAAAGAGAATGATTTCATTTCATTTCATTTATTTTGATAATAATCACAAACATTACAGACATACAATTCCAAATCGTTTGCAATTACATTATAAACAGAGAAGCATTAAAAAAAAAAAAATTAAGCTTAAGAATAAGAAAAAATCATAACATTGATATTGCATCCCTGAGGCAACTCACACTATCAAGAAATATGTCGACCTCCGAGGCGATCCGATTAAGCAATAAGATTGCCCTACCCACAGGCATAACCATTAGCAGGTTGGTTGTGCAGCGTGGCAAATAAAACAATCTGTGCTGTCTTTGACGAAGGTAATTATCAGGGACAAATAGACCTACATCACTCAGGACATCCGAGTTCTGTATACGGCCGCCAATCAGCTGAAAGAAGTAAACTCCCAAGTGAATGTTCCTCCTTCTCTCCAATGATTGGTAGCTTAGCATACCTAGCAAGAATTCAGTCGGAAAGAGCCACGGGTAATAACCGCGCTCCCTGAGGTAAAGAAAGCGCAGAATTTTTTTCTGCACTCGCTCCACCATCAGAGAATATCGGATCCCAGGCGGTGACCAAATAACGGAACTATATTCCAACCGACTTCTTACCAGGGAATTAAACAACACCCGAAGTACCTGTGTGTTCGAAAATATCTTGGCATTCCTGAAAACAAATCCAAGCATTTTAATGGAACTATTACATAGAGCAACTATGTGAAGATTGAACGATAATTGAGCATCGAACATAACACCGAGATCTCTGGATGTAGAAGCTCTTTCAAGCTGTACCCCATCCATAAGATAGCGAAAGTATAATGTTTTCGATGAAGTGATGAAGGATGAAGTGCCGCATCAGTAAAAGTGTGACAGTTCATTATTTCTGTCTACCCTGTCGGAGAGACGGCGTGATGGTTAGTTAGTTAGTTAATTTAAAGGATTATCTGCCTTCTTAGCTTTTTATTTGCTTACGTACACTTGAAATTTTGTTATGTTTTATACAAATGACGCGTTGTGTTTTGCTATGACATTATTAATTATTAATTTATAATAGTAAACACAAGTGTCTAGTGGTTGTGTGTAATGAAAACTCCATTTTTAATTTATAATGGTAAACACAATTGTTTAGTGATTTTACTGGGATTTAATTTATATAAATTGTGACAAATTTGTTTCACCTTGCGAGGGCATTCTCAAACTCTTCAAAGAATTTGAGAATGCCCTCGCAAGGCGAAACAAATTTGTCACAATTTATATAAATCAAATCCCAGTAAAACAACTAAACAATCGTGTTTACTATTATAATTTATTTTAATTAAATCCCATTAAAACAACTAAACAATCGTGTTTACTATTATAATTTTTTTTAAATATTAATTATATTTACACAATAGTTGAGGCCTCAGTTAAATAAAACATATCACTCCGATAAAATATAATAAAACTTCTGGAATACCGACGTTTTCATTATTGTTGGAAACATATATTTTACTCAAGTAGTATTGGTTTCGATGAATTCCAAATCAACTATTGAAATATTCAAACTTTAAAAGCATATCTGTCGAATAAACGAAGAACTAGAATTCAAAATCAGCCATTTCAATATATTATCATATATTTTTCGGAATAATATTTAAATGAACAGCAGTGATAACAATCCTAATTTGATTAGTTTTTTACGTATTCTGTATAAAATTAACATATTTAAAATTTTCGAAAATATCCAATAATAACATGAAACATATTAAAATTACTTTATTATCTATATTCAATGGAGAGCATAAAGGTCAGCGAATATGTTTGCAATAAAAACAGAGGGTGAATACTTTTGGCCGCTTGGCCACAGCGAACCTTACAGCATAAATATTTACCTCTTTGAGACCCAGAGGTCAGCCTTTTGATTATACAATTACCCTCACGATGGCAAAGGACTGCGGCATCGTTTTGCAGCCCGAGTCAAAGCTTTTTTAGCCCCTAAGCCAGTCTTGCGGTGTACTGCCTTCAGCGCCCCGGGCTTAAGGTTATTTTAGGTTAATTGATAGTGGCGGCGTGTAATTTTGAACAGACGTGTAAGGGAACTGAAATTATATATAGCCGGGAAAACAGTGATGTCCCCTTGACAAAAACACATAAAATTCGGCCGGTTCAACGTCTTTTAGAAAATTTAATTTAAAAAATACAAAATGAACTAGTGACATGTTCATGATTTCAGTTTATCAGTAGAAATATGTATATATTGTAGAAATATCTATACTCTGAGTGCGCCAATGTAACGATTTTGCGACAACCACAATAATTTTCTACCTGAACGAGCGAAGTTTCAGAAAAATGATCGGTACAACCTTTCGGCGTGGGTGAGATCATCATGTTTTTAATTATTTTTTCCATTATTACTATTATTTTTAACTCTTAAATATTTTAAATAGTCCATTGTTTTGGCCGAAACACTTTGGTCTAGTGTAGAATTTACGTGACAATAAAATCACATATCACGAAAATCAATATGATAGCTGTACATTTTACATCGATTTGACTTGCGCTGATATGATGCAAAGAGCGATTCAACAAAATAATAATAAAAATATAATATAAAAATAATAACTTATTCAAATAACTTAAATTCCCTAAGCATCACTTCCCGAAAGATTGATTGGCGTCAAGATTCCAATCAAACGGAAACAGATTATTCAAGTAATAATGAGATATTATGATTTTTTCATTTCCATCGGCATGTTTTAATAAGTAAAAAATCACATTTACTAACGGGCTAAATATATTGAAAATAGAAATCAAAGGGGTGCGAAAAATCTACTAAAAAAGGAAATTTATTGAAAATAATAAAAAATAGGTAAAATTTAGTTTCATAACCGGTTTATTTGAACCGGTAAAAATGTATCGCAAACCATCACTACTTGTAAGTTAAATTCTAATATCTAGGAGTATATTGTCAGAAAATTAAAGTCGGTGCTCCGGCTAATTATTTCTGAAGAGTCTTTGAAAATGTTGTACTCCTTTATAAGGGAGCGGCGCTTTGATAAGGTTTTAATATTTCCTAGTTACAAAATTAAACTCAGCGTATTAATATTACTAGGTTTTTGGCTCAAGAGCGCGTATTAATTTATTCCAACTAAATTATTTTAGTAGATTACTGATTAATCTTATCTTTATTCAAATTCAAGATAAAAATATGTATCTCTATTGTTCCTTTTCAATTAAATGTTTTTTCTTTCACGTCCCTTTTAGTATGAAGATTTCGATATCTTCTATCATTATTAGAAATGACGTCAACATACTCTCATCTACGTATTCACGCGAATTCCACCGTTGTAAATATTATACTTTTTCTTTTCTTTTTTTTCTTTCTAAATTGCTATAATAAATGAAACTTTGTATCTTGGCTTTCCTGGTTTATACAATATATATGCTTTTTAATATTTCTGTCACTCAAATAATCTGCTCAAATATGTTTTTATTTTCTATCCATTCTAACTATAATTTTAATCCATTATTTTGACTTAAACAGTGTGATATTTCCACATTATTATTTTTTAATTGAAAACATTGTTATTATACGTATCACAATTTATTTTTTTGAGATTGCCTCAACACCTGTGTCGACAACCTATGTAGGCATCATAAGGTAATCAAACAAGAGTTGTTTTTTTTCTTCTTCTTTTCATGCGAATATTCAAAATTATTTTCAATGGGAAACATGACTAAAATGTGTCTATGGGAAAGATTATTTGTATTATTAATTAAGGGTTGGTTATTGTTAAGGTCTTTCTTAATTTCTAATGCTTCCAAATTATCTAACTTTAGACCCGGGGAATTTTCGTGAAACATTTTCAGGGAAAAAAATGAACTCCCCTGTCCGCCACTAAAATCTGGATAAGAAATTCTCCTTTTTTTCCCTAATGAGCATGACTCACCATTATAACATTCTATTCGTCCTCGCGCTTAATTTCTCCTACCCCTCTTTCTCCCCTCCATTTTATATTTTTTTCTTCATATGTTGTTCTCTGATTTTATATTTAGTTTACTCTCTCACCCTGACTAAGCTCCGGCGGGAACGAAACCGGTTGGTGTAACCTAATAAAGTGGTTTATATATAAATACTGAAAGTTTATTTTTATTTTATTTAATATATGAATTATGCATCTTTTTACAAAGTTCCTTTTAGAGCGTTTTATGAATGTCAATGTTATTTAAATTATTAAATATATTTTTTCCTACAGTATCTGATCAATGCATGGAACATACATTCCCTGTATCGTGAACTAAGCACTCTACCCTCTTGATTACCACTGCAATTCTTCAATTATATGATTACTGGAACATACGCTCAAAAGCTTAAAAAATAAATATTTTTCCTAAAATCTATTTGTATAAATCGTATTAAATTTTAACTACTCGTAAAAAAATATTTCCATTTAAGTCTTTAGTTTTAGGTATTGTAAATTGGTGAATCGAAGAGCTTATAACCGGCATTGTTTACTCCGAATTTGCTTAATTACCTAAAGTGCCTACACAATAATTTAATATGTTAATTATATAATAAAGGAACAAAGGTTAATACTTCAAATTTTATCAAAGGAACACCCACGCACATGTTTGTAAACGAAATGTTTTAGATATAACAATATGACGTTTCCCTAAATTTAATTATCTTAATACAATTTCTATTAATTTGCTAACAGATCTATCTATCTACGTTTATAAACCATCTGTGCATTTATTATTGCCTAATGAATATTATAATATTATTATATTTCTTAGCGCCTGTGATCAGCTTTTAAAAAAAAAAATATTTGCTTTTTATCAATTTTTTAATAATAAAGTATTTTTTGTTTAATAGAGAAGAAATTGTATATTTTCTAGAACTTTTTCATTGCATTATCAATCGTGGCGAAAGTCAAAGAGTAATTAATGTGGCTGAATACATTGACAACAGTAATTATAAGCAGTGGGGAAAAATACAAAAGTAAACTTGTAGACATAAAATAATAAAACTCATTTTTTTATACTTAGAAAATTTAAAACTTTGTTTAATCCACTATTTAATAAAAAATATTTAAAAACACGACATGTTTCGGAGGGTACCTCTATCTTTAGGTGTAAAAAGATAATAAAAACTAAACAATGAAAGACTAATAAAAAACGCATTTAAAATTTGATACAATAATTCAATTTTAAAAATTAACCTGTGCTATTTGTTATAAGTAGGTACTTACAATTATTTTTTATTAACAGTAAGAACTAATAAATAATATTAAACAATAGTGAAATACAAGATGACAATACAAAAAAATATATAAAAAACATTCATTGAAAAGACATAATTAAAAAAAAAACTAACTACCCATCACGCCGTCTCCCCGAAGGGGTAGGCAGAAAGAATGGACTGCCACACTTTTCTTTCCTGACATAATTCTCTCGCTTCCTCAACATTCATACATCGTGTCATGCACGCGCGTCGAATCAGTGCACAATATTAAAATTCTGCCAAGACATATTTTAGATAGAAATTAATAAATTATTAAGTTGCATTTGATTGGGAATGGGAGCTTGGGGGTAGTATTTAAGGAGAAAGGAGTAAAAGGAGGAATATTATTATCAATTTTAATTTACTTTGTTTTTAACCACATACCGTGGTTAAATATAAAGTGTTTTATTATTTTATATCTATTCGTTTAAAATGTCTTACCACAAAGTGAGTGCTTCATATAAAAATTTAATACAGAAGTATTTCTTGGAAATACTTTTAGATACTATAAATACGAGACTACTTAAATATGTTTTACGAGTATCTTATATAAATAAAGAATGAGTATTGCCATGAGGTTAAAAATATTACTTTCTTTTTTTTTAAATACGAGTACATATGAAGAAAAACCGATTTTCAATGATAACTAAGTAAAAATATTTGAAATTGTATATCCTCAATTCATGGTTTAAGACAGCCCCCGATTTTCTACTGAATGTGTGATGGTAGTGAGATTTTTATAGTACAACTTAATATTGGTAATTTAGATATTATAAAAGAAGTTGGATTTATAGAAGAGATTATTTTTTTTAAATTATCGTAAACGAGGAGATACGTGAAGTTAAATTTATAGACAGAATAAAAAAAAACTAATTTTTTATTAATTGTGTTTAAATTTTTTTTTTTTGATATTTTCTGTTGATATTTTTGTCAAAATTTATGATTATCTTCAACAGTCAAATGTATGTAAAACTTTATGTAAGATTTTTTAAATTGTATTCATTTTCTTCTACTTGTGCTATTTCAGGTTTTCCCGATATTGTCCATCACTTCTCTAAAAGCGTCTCTGTCTTGCGTCTACCAAATTAACTCTTCAACACTGGTGATTCCAGAGATATAAGAAAGTTTTAAATAGTTTTAAGTATTTTTTTTACTCAATCGTTATTAATAACAAATAATTTGATTTAGATCTTATTTTCAAGTGAAACAAACGCAATTATGTAGCATTTTGAAGGCAGCATATTTCCACCAAATACGATCATGCTTTGGGGACTTATATATTAATTACATGTTGTACATTATCAAAACATATATGTTTGAAACTATAGTTATTTTATAAAATGCTAATTGGTTACTTAGAAACTTTAATGCAAATGTATTTAGTTTTACGTAATCTCTGAGTTTAGAGAAATCCAAACCATAATGCATATAAAATATATTTTTATTTTCTGTGCACTATTTCTCTATAGTATATCTTCATCGACAATTTATTAAAAAGAGTGCCTACAAAATGAGAAAAACCTACATCCAGTACCCAGAAAACTTGTTGGAAAACAAAAAAAAAATTGCAAATATTTTCGAAAACTTTGCGAATAAAGCGCGAGTGGAAAGTAAAAAAATCGTCATTAAAGAAGCTGAGAAAAATGTAACAATGGGAAGTAACTGAAACAAAACTCCGGCAGAGTTGGTACACTGTCATTATTGTTTTTGTTTCTCCAGAATAGCATTTCGCTTTTTATTCCTCATTTTATGCTTCGTCTCCATTATTCTTTTGTCTTCTTTCTCATGGCACTTGGGACATTTAATTGCCTAAAAGCAGAACTGGAATAACAACTATAAAAAATGGCGAATTTCGAAGGAAATTTATTCAGCGTTTTATCGGGAATTTCTAACAAGACAAATATTTTATTGAAATTGCAATTCATTGACCTACAAATTACTTCGAACTTAGGGAGAAAGAATTTGTAATTTCGTAATTTAAATTTCTTCACGGACTTTGAGACTTTTTTGATATTTAGAGATTGTTAAAATTCTTACAAAAAAGTAAATTTAATAAAAAAAATCTTTTTGGTAAACCCTACACCCTTTGTAATTCGTATCAATCCCATAAATAATTGTCGTATCATAGTGTGCTAGTATCCTATCGTAATTTGATACGGTTCCCCTGTTAGCCTTTATGGACATAATTAGTTCGCTGCAGGCAAACTTTTAATATGTTCAATGTATTGTTTAATTTTGCCTTTTTTCACCATCACGCCGTCTCCCCGAAAGGGTAGGCAGAAAGAATGGATTGTCACATTTTAACCAAGGCGGCACTCCATCCTTCTCTTTTCGCCCGGCGGGAGACGTGGTGTAATGGGTTGCGAACCTCATCGCCACCAATAGATATCTCCCGTGCACACTTCGATCGTCCAATATCTACAAAATAAATCTAAAACAAATAATATAAAATCCAATGAAATAAAATAAAATAATAAATAAATAAAAATTAACACATAATGTTCTTTTTAGATGGTGCAGATATTGTCTTTTTAATTTATGTTCCATGTATCCACCGTTTGTTTTAATAAGCTGATTTTAATCACTTAAAAAAACCAACACCAGCAAGAACTTTAAAATAATATTGAAGAAATTATTCAAATTGTCATTGGAACAAATGAAAAAAAAAGTATTTAAAAGTATATTTTAGTATTTTCCAAAAATTTGTTATTTGTTTTTTTCTTTTATTTTATTGTATCATTTTTCATCTCCTATAACTCAATAACAGTAAATTTTAATTTTCTTATTTATTGTATTAAAGATAAATTTCTGCAGGATGGATAAATAAATTTCCGTAGGATGTGCAATTTATTTATAAGTCAATCTTTTGTAGGGAGCAAAGCGTCATCCAAATTGAGTATCTCCTCGATAATCTCCTGCTAATTGATCGACCAATAATTGTACAATTTTCAAATGTGTCATCGACTTTTCGTTGTTTTCTTCCTTGAAAACTTTATAAAGTTTGTTAGAGTTTAAGACAAACACACACCTCTATTCCCCAAAAAAGAGTTTCGATGCATGAAATGAAAATAACATCTGCCCGCAACCAGTGACTTTTCGATATTTATCGTAGAACCTCCACGCAGAGTTCTCTGGACTCTAAGCCCTGCTGTATCGCATGAGGTTAAAAAAGTAACCAACCTTTTATCCTTCCATGAGAGTACTAAAATGTTATCCTTTTTGAATGCAATCGTTTTCTTGTTCCGGATAATTTTTTTTTTTTTTATCCAAGGTGGGAATTTTTTTTCTTGGTGTGGGCCGGTTGTCTTGTGTGGAGACCGATGGGGCAGCGGGTTGAGTTGCAGGATGGGTAAGGGTGTGTATATATGGTTCCAATTTTTAGAGTTCATATTCGCTTGGCATAACCAGGTCGCATTTTAGCCGTTTCTTTTAGTCGAGTCGTTATTTTTCCATCGCATGATCTCCGATCTGTCAAAACAAACAACCGTCTCGAATTGTCGCGCCCTGCTGATTTGTAAGTATTTATATTTCTAATTCATATTTATTTTTAGGTTAGATTAGGTCTGGAATATTACATAACGAACCAAGATATCATGTCTATCTCTTAAAAAATCGATGGTGATATCATTGACGTTGTTTGAGAAACAATGTAGAAAGATTATCGATTGATAATAAATGCACTTCATATGATGAGCATTTTCTTAGAGAAATGTAACATTTCCTCTCGCTCAGCGAATATCTTTCGAGGGCTGTATATTTTATGTAATATTTCCGGTGTTTATAAAACCCAAAAGAAAACACCCAAAAATGATAAGGGTAGTAGGCTTCACAATTCTCTTTGAATGCAAATCCTTTCTCTGGGGAAGTTTATTTGACAGGTAGAGGGAATTCGGAGACAAGTGAACAAACAGAGACCCCTATTTACACCGGCAGGGCGCAGCGGGCGGGACTGCAAATTTACAATTCTTTGTGGCGCAGATTTCAACACCCCTTTACAATAATGTAACTATATTACGGGGATCGTGTAATCTGTCAGTGTGAACGAACGTATAATAAGGTTTTTAATATTTTAGTGGGTACCCGGCTCAAACCCGACTACATGAATTATATAGTTGAGTGAGCATTAATCTGCGGATCGTGGTGTAAAGGTCATATGGTGTGATTGAAATCCTATCGCAGGTTAAATCCTTAATAATATAGAAACTCAAATACCCTTTTGAATTTTAAGGACACCCCGCATATTGCCATCCAGCGTAACGTAGAAATACAATAAAATATTCCTCATATTCATGAATACTTGTCGAATTCGTTTTTTGTAAATATTTAAAATGTATTTTTCAAAACTAAGAACGTATGTTTAACCATCATCTAATTATGTATGTAATTAATATACGTGCCCAATTAATATATTTTTTACAATGTTAAGAGTGCCTAAATCATCTTTGTAGATACACAGGAAATGAAAACAAATCGTTTTGGAACATGTGAGCAAACATATGCAATATATATTCTACACCACTATTTATAATACTATGATACATAATTAACACAATTGCGCATGAATTTTAGTCTTTGATACCGTATGGTTATGTTTATCGCGATTGTTGTACGTTTGTTGTCTTTTTTATGTCTATTAGTGTTTTATGATTGTGCACTTTTAAACTTATTAATTGTATGATGATATGTCAGGTAAATTTAAAGTTATCGTTGGTCAGAAGTGTAACCATATGTTTTTTTTATATTATAAATGACACTAATTGTTGTCTTTTAGGCTACAAAAATGGGTAAAGGGTAGTTCCTCCCATATTAAATTGTAGTTTCAGATTAATACCATTAATATCTTTTGGCCTCCTCTCACATTGCTATGCTGATGATCAGCAACTTTATTTTTTCTGCAACCCTGATGACACCAAACATCTTACGTCAACAACTGTCAACTGCATTGATGCCATATCCAGATGGATGGCATCAAACAAACTTAAACTAAATCCATCCAAAACGGAATTTCTCTGGACTTCTTCCGCAAAGCGTCAACATCTTATCGATCATTCCTCAATTTCAACAGCTGACAATGATATCGTTCCCAAAATCTCCACAAAGCTTCTTGGTGTTTATCTTGACGCAAATCTGTCTCTAAAATCCCAAATTAATAACACGGTCAGCGCTAGTTTCTTCCACCTAAGACGATTAAAATCCGTCAAAGGAGTATTCCCCATGACACTTTCAAAACTCTTGTAAATTCCTTCGTTGTGTCACGACTTGATTATTGTAATGGAATTTATGCAAACATTCCAAAACAACAAATAAACAAACTTCAATCTGCGTTCAATGCAGCAGCAAGGCTCATTAAAGGCATTCCAAAAAAGTCCCATATAACACAACATCTCAAAGAACTTCACTGGCTTAAAAGTCCAGAAAGAATCAGTATAAACTCTGCTGGACAGTCTTCAAAGCGCTACATGGAATGGCACCAAGTTATATATCTGAACTCTGTATAACGGACAGCCTAAATTCACGGAAATCCACACTTCGCTCGGCGAACTCCTCAGCAATAGGAAGATTAGTTGAGCCGAAGCGTTGCCCCAGTACAAATTTCGGGGATCGAGCGTTTGCGGTAGCCGGTCCATCAGCTTGGAACAATCTCCCTTCACACCTTAGATGCATAAATGATCCGACAGATTTCCGATCTAAATTGAAAACCCATCTTTTTCATATTTCATACCCAATTTAAACATTTATACTTTGTTCTACTATACTTTCAAACCGATCGTTTTTTTAAGCGGTCACATATAGATTTTTAAGATTTAAAACACGTCTTAATGCGCCCTTGAGGTGATTACATCACAAAAACGGCGCTTTAAAAGTTAGCATATTATTATTATTATTATTATTATTATTAACGCATAATATACGGTTTTAAGTGTGGTTTTCGTTAATTTGTCTCTAATAACTAACTAACCATCACGCCATTTCCCCGGAGGAGTAGGCAGAGAGGATGGATCGCCACACTGGCCTGTCCTGGCACACCTCTCGGGCTTCCTCCACATTCATACATCGCACCATGCACGCACGTCGATTATTCCGACTTCGAATTTGGCCGCCTTTTAGTAATTGGTTAATTTGGTCATGCCATGTTTTCCTCGGTCGTCCTCGGCTTCTTTTCCCACTCACACTGCTTGTGTACAACTTTTAACCATTCTACTCTCATCCATTCGTTCCATATGTCCGAACCATCTCAGGGATCCTTTTTTAATTTTATTCATGATGCAGTCATCTGTCTTACATTTCTTTCTTATTTCATCGTTCGGTATTCTATCATACAACGTTTTCCCGCACATTCTTCTTAGTGATCTCATTTCTACAGCGTTTATCCTGCTTTCATCCTTCTTTTGCCAGCTCCAAGCTTCACTTCCATACATGAGGGTTGGCACTAGAACTCCATTGTGTACTGCCATCTTTGCTTCTGTGGATATATTTCTATTTGCAGTAATGACTTTGAGTGCGCCATTTATTTGCCATATATTGTCTCTAATATTTTTGAATATATATAAGGCTCGTGGTTCTTAAATTTCGTTAATCCATCTAAGATGATCGTCTATGTGGATTCCTAAGTATTCGATAGAAGTAACTTTAGTTAGAGGCAGGCATTTGTGGTTATTATTATAACTAACTAACTAACCATCACGCCGTCTCACTGAAGGGGTAGGCAGAAAGAATGGACTGCCACACATTTTTTTCCTGACATATTTCTCTCACTTCCTCAATATTCATACATCGTGTCACGCACACGCGTCGATTTCTCTGACTCCTCGCGTGGCTTACATTCAATATTTGATTTATTTCATCGCACCACTTTTATTTGATTTTTATTTTACACGATAGGGTTTATTTCATTTTTATTTTGAATGAATTTCCATCCAGAAATTTTAATCAAACCAATCGATTATTTTAAAGTTTTTCCATTGGTAATCTCTGTATTTGTTGTTTGATCTTCCTATCCATCAACATTCTATCTAGGTCAAAACAAAAACCAAGCAGCCAAAATATTTTAATGTGTTAAAGTTTATATTCTATGTTCGCGAAAACTTTGTGTTGTAGATGTTCAATGTTTATTTTTTTTATATACTTTGTATACAACACTCACATTTATTAAACAAATAATATATCAAACATGTTTCGGACTAACCAGCCCTTTATCAGTGATATTATATAAATATTTAAAATATTATAAAATTGTTTACAAATATGGTCAGTTTTGACAGATATTATAATTAAAATGATATTATAACATCTGTCGAAACTGACCATATTCATAAACAATTTTATAATATTTTAAGTATTTATACAAACAAAACAAACAAACCATCACACCGTTTCCCCGCAGGGGTAGGCAGAGAGAATGGACCGCCACACTACCCCATCCTGGGGCACCTCTCTAGCTTCCTCCACATTCATACAACGAGTCATACACGCACGTCGATTCCTCCGACTTCTAACATGACCAACCTTTAAAATTTGATTAATTTGGACATGCCATGTTTTCCTCGGTCTGCCTCGACTTCGTACCCCATTTACATCATCAACGTATACTTTCTTAACCATTCTTTCTCCATCCATGCATTCCATATGTCCGAACCAACGCAGCGATCCTTTCATAATTTTGTTCATAATACCTTATTTTGCTCTACATTATTTTCTTATATCAGCATTTGAGATTCTGTCGTATATCGTTCTACCACACATACGTCTTAGGGACCTCATTTCTACCGCATTTATTCTGCTCTCATCCTTTTTCTGCCAGTTCCATGCTTCGCTTCCATACATTAGGGTTGGGACCAGAAGTCCATTGTAAACGGCCGTTTTCGCTTTCATTGATAAATTTTTGTTTCCAATAACTATTTTTAAAGCTCCATTCACTTTGTTACCCGCACCAACCCCAATTTCGACGTCACTATCCGTTTGGCCATCTGCTGTGAACATGCTACCTAAATATTTATATAATATCACAAATGACGGGCTGGTTAGTCCGAAACATGTTTAATATTTAATTTAATAAATGTGAACGTTGTTACAAAGTTTATAAAAAAAAGAAACATTGTCAAAATTTATTTTAAATCTTTGATTTGTTTGTTGCCGAAATAACCGTATTTTAGCAGTCTGCCAGATTTGTGGCCGCAGTCACTTGTGGGCCTGAGTTCCGTAGTATGCCAAGTTTCCAATTACTAAAACAGCACAATGGGTCCTCGGCGGGGCCGTCCGGCAGGAAATGCGATTGTTGTCGAATGCAGAGAGCCACTAAAATGCATAGGAATTGTGGCAACTATTCAACGGTTTATAATTCCAAAATCACAATGGGGACCTGAGAGTGTTCGAGCACCTAGCACATAGATTCCCAAACTTTTTGAATCTTCTTCTTCAAGTGCCCTCTCGGGTCCCCCCAACATTGGCGATCACCTCCGCGAATCTGTCCCTGTCCTGCGCCGCTCGGAACAGCTCCTCCACACTTCGGATGCTGGTCACTCCCTCACGTTTCGCAGCCAGGACATTTGTCTCCTACCAGGCCCTCGGCGTCCCTCAACTTCCCCCTTCAATATCAGTTGGAGAAGGTGGTACTTTTCCCCACGCAGTATATGACCGATGTGAAGTTTTCCGAACCTTGATAATTGATAACAGTTTCCAGTCAACTCTAGCTCGCCACAGGACTTCGGTATTGGTAACCATGTTTGTCCAGGGAATTCTGAGCATTCGGTATTGGTAACCATGTCTGTTCAGGGAATTCTGAGTATTTTTTAGTCTACCGCGCCCTTTCCAAAAAAAAAGTTCTGCGCCTCCTTATGTTTATTTTGTTTTATGTATCACAATTATATTTTTATTTTTCGTGGCGACTGTTTCGTCAACCTATGTTGACATCATCAGATGTGACAATAATATATCAAATGTCAAATTATCGTGATTTTTCGAACGTTTATGTGTATTTGTATTTGGAAATAAAAATATTCAAATTGATATAGGAACAATAATTCACATAAAGGTTCGAAAAATTACATAAATTTGACATTTGATATATATTATTATTGTAACACCTGATGATGTCAACATAGGTTGACGAAACAGCTGTTGCGAAAAATAAAAATAAAATTGTGATAGATAAAACAAAGTTTCTTTTAATGTTAAAGTATCATAGTGTTTCGGCCAAAAAAATGGACTATTTACTTTAAATCATGTGTTAATAACAGATTTTCTCACATAGTTAAAGTGTTTCGGCCAAAACAATAGAGTATTTACTTTAAAACTTGTGTTGGTAACAGATTTTCTCACATAGTTAAAATAATGTGCATTCGATTTCATTCATATCGCATGTTCATAGGATCGCAATATAAATAAACAAGTTATTTTACGCACACAATCTGTTGACGCATTTCGAAGTTGGGCAATACGTTTGCCTACAAACACTTGTTCACGTATGTCGGCAAACTTCACCACTAATCGGTTATAAAATGCGATTTGTATATTTGTAAAAATAAATTAACTCAAGTTATGGAATACTTTCCTATTATTTTATTATTGATTTACCAACAATAATTATTTAAGCATTTCTTCTCTCCACCTATCTCTTTAATTTTTTTTTTCTCACTGTAATTATATCGTCAACTCATCTTTCCTGGAGTTGACTGATGCCACTTTTTCCATCCCATGGTCTCTACATCAAGACTCGGGTGTCCATGAATATATTCTCTGCCTGGCAATATGTCCTGCTCATTCCCACTAAGATTGGCATCAGGGTGCATCATATCAACAAGCTTTGTCCAGCGTCTGATTTCAGTATTCAGTATTTTGTCCCTAAGGATTATCCCAAGCATTTGTCTCTCCACAGCCCGTTATAATAATTTCAATATTTGTATGATGTTGGCTATGAATACCAGAATTTCCAGTAATCTCTCCTTCTCTTAAAGTTCATAGGAAGACATTCCCAATAAATAATTTAAAAAAACAGTAGTCTAGGCTACAACCTCCTCCCCCCCTAAATTGTTTTATCACCTAAAGTGCATAATACACTCGCAAACCTTGAGAAACTGTGATCTAAAGTAGCACGAACATTAATATTAGTACGTACTATCTACGTGACTAATTGATACTAGTTTGTCTCGTTGAATGACCAATGATATTCCTAATACTCTTCCTTGCATTTACGAATTCGTTGGTTTTTATTTCATGCAAAAAATAATTGTATTTATGCTCTTTTGAATACAATGGTTTGAATTCTTGTTTTTACAGATTTTTTATTCAATTATTTTTGTTTTGCATTTTCCAGTAAAAACAGACTTTTATATTTTCACTTGGATAAGATTTATTCACTTAAATATTGTTTTGGATCATAAAATCCGGAATTTTAATTAATTTATTTATTCTATTTGTTTTTTTTAATGAATACAAATACTTGTAGACAAATACTGAATTTTTACCCATTGCGGGTTAATCATTTTTAAGGATTAATTGTATCTCAATAGATTTTCGGATTAATGCTTACAAAATATCTTAATAGATGGCGCTAGTGTAGATTAACCTACAATATCTGAAGTTATTTAAATAATATTAGCATATATACAAGTTCCAAATAATAGTCAAATGTAGTGTCGTAAGAAGGGCGGAATGGGGATGGTGTTGACATAAAGCGATCGCTTAACCCAACCAACGATAGGTCATAAGTTCTGTAAACGCCTCGACTACCATATTATGTTTCCAAATAATTTACATCTTCGTCTCTATTGAGATACAATTAATCCTTAAAAATTCATTTATTAATTAATAAAATGTAAAATTGCCTTCCATACCTCCCCTGCCCGCATTTGCTTCCTCTGATCCTCACTTGACCTCCCGATGTTATGTACGCATGTGTTAGTTTATAGAAAGTCTTTTTTATTTATAATTTGATTTTTCTGTTCTCTTTTTATTAAATTAATTTGCGTTTCGGCATGACGTAAAGGAAATTAGTTGTTTAAATGTGGCCTGGGTCTCTATTGGTTTTCTTTTATGTCTCGCATGGACGGGGGACGGGCCTAGCGTTTGTTTAAGCAATGCTGATGAAAGGCGACGTCCGCCTATAACAGCTTTGGGAAAGCGGTGAGACTCCTCTACGTCCCTAAAAAAAAGCATGTTGGTTCATTCTCTCTGCTTACCACTCTAGCGTGAAACGGCGTGATGGTTAGTTAGTAAGTAGTTAGTAAGTTAGTTTTAAAAAAAGCTCTCACATACGTTGATTTAAATTATCAACTCAAATATTAAATCGTGATAAAGTAATCACCATTAAAATAATGAATGAGGGTTTTTACAATCAGTATTATGACCCACAACGTGCCTAATTAGACCCAAAGAGCAAAGATAGGGCCATAATTTCGGGCTTGACTTACCCATCAACTGAGATGACCCCACCCGTTTGCACAATTACTTGTATTGGGTATTTGGCTCAGAATATCGCCCTTATTATGTTTCAAAGTGCGTTCAATCAATTATGTTACACTGTTAATCAACCCTTATAAACCTTTGGGGTGGGCTTTGAAACCTGCAATATTTTTGCGAACAATATTTCAAGTTTAGTACAAGCTACAAGATTTCTGGTAAAGATTGTGAATAATCAATCATGTTCTCTGTCAAATTTTACTTGTCCCCTTGGTTAATATTTCAAGCGGTCTAGAGCAGTCAGATGCTTGAAAGTTTAATATTATTATTTTTTATTTTAAACTAAAACTAACAAAATACATTTTTTATGTTGTTCTTTGTACGCCTTCACTTTGTGTTGTGGATTCATATTTGAATAAATGGGAACGCACTTTGTTTTTTCATAACACTTTATTTTTTTACTTACAAAAATGTTTCGGTGCTTATTCTGCGTACAAAGTTTTACGTCAAATTTGGTATTTTGCGCTGTCTTGGCCTTCTTAGAGGTCTTACTTCGATTGATCTTGACGCGTACGGGATCTTGATTTCTCTGGTCTCTCCGGCTCGATAAGCGTGCCCAATCCATGCGAGGGGACCGGCTCTCACGGTATTCGTTTTAAGGGGCTGCTGGTCTACTGTCTAAACAATTTTATAGAGACCGAAACAAATAATAATCATAAGGTGCCAGATTTGGAGAATATGGTGGGGTACATATTATTAGTTTTGTAAATGTCAGGATAGCTTTATGCTAGTATTTTATACTTATTTATGTAGTGAATAATTATTATCGTATTTATATGCGTTAAAAGTGAAAAATGTACCACTGGTAAAACATATTTCACCACTAAAAGGAAAAAAATATATGCAAGAGATGGATCTCTCGGTTTCCTCCAAGTTCCCACTGCATCACCAGGTATGGGTCCCAGGATCATTCTTAAGATGCTTCTCTCAAACTAGTTGATTATTTCTTTATTCTTATCGTATATTATGTTATAAGTCAATTACTACATGAAGAAATAATCATAAATTGTTAACGCCGTTACTCTAAATAGTATAAATATTAAAATCTTAAATGAAGTTTTTCGGTTTTGGAAGACCCTTGTGACCCATCATGTTCTGACTGGATCATGTTCAAATGTATCTTATTTTGAGCATACTCCAACAAGTACAATTACATAATTTAAAACAAAATGTGTGTAAGGTAACTTTTTTATAGAAATCACAGTACATGCGTACGTGACCGTAATAAAATAAATGTTATCATAAATTTATGTTTTCATTTACACAGCGATACACACTTACGTGTAAAGCACAGACACCAACATGCGTATTCACTTATTGTATTCACGTTTGGAGTATTATACGTGAGTTCAGTACCCATGTCAAGTCATACTCTGTATGAAAAACGCTTCAAAATTTTGCGCTTAGTTGAACAAAAATAACACACGAATTATTTTAATGCCAAAAAATAAACGTGTTAAATCATTTGAGATAGCGGAGAGTTCAAAGCCCTTCTTGATTTTTGCTTTGATACTGTGAACCAATTTTCCACACACGGGTTAAAAATACATTTAGAAAACATATTCTGGTTCGATTTTAATATTAAAAGTAAAAAAATTCAATTTTATTTCAACTGTATATCAGCGATGATAAATATTATTGGTGATAATGAAAATAAAAATAAAATCCTTTATAATATAATATATATGTAGATAAATTATACGAATGAAAACGTATTTTTGTAGAAGTTTTATTAAATATATGTGAATGACATGTTTTGCCTGTCTAAGGCATTATCATTTGATAGATTAGACAAGCGAAATCTATCATTCACATAAATTATAATATAATTTCTAGATCAGGCGTTTCCATTCGTATTAATTATTTGTTCTGGAGTTTTACATCATTGTTGAAGAAACAACAAAACATATTTAGTTTAATTCCACCTGAGTATATTTATTTCAAATTTTATTGTAATTTGTCTAAATTTCTTTAAGTGTGGAATTTTTAATTTTAATTTTTAATCTCTTTTTTAATACAATCACATTGAAAATGTATACAATTAAACCTTTAAATAATAAATCTAATAGTATTATCAATCAAATAAATTTAACTTCAAACCCATTTTTTTTAAGTTTCCATTGCTGTACAATCCTAATTTAATAATAATTTTCCCTACCTACTCCATCCATATATTACTCCATCCCCTTTCGTTACAAATATAAGTAACGATATTGTATCATCTCTGTTCAAATATGTACACTGAAGAATAATGAGGACAACCCGAAACATAGCGTATTAAAGTGTTACGAAGAAACAGTATTTTTTTAAAGTGCTTCAAACTTATTCCTTATCTTTTTACATTATCTTGTTAGTTTAATTAAGGATGTTTGAACTTTTCATGTTAGTAAAGTTACTAATGTGACGTATGTAATAAAATATTTTAAAAAAATTCAATGAAATGATATTTTTTAAATATTTATTTTAATTGGTGTTCTAACAAAAAAACATAAAAATACATAATGTTCAAGAAATGGCTGAATGATGACTTTTTTAGGTTTTGGGTGAGTCGAGATAATTTTATAATATTATATATTGTTTTTTTTTTTAATAGGTTTGGTTTTTAAACTGGCAGCATTGTTTTTACAGACTGTCCATTTGACAGTTGACCGTTGATTTGTAGTAAGTACATTTTGCCATTTTACTCGGTTGCTCGATAAAGTTGTCGAAAATTGGCCTTCACGATTCCGCTTCATTCGAAGTAGCCGTGGTGCTCATATGCCCGAAATCATATTTAAACAATAATGGCATAAAATTATCTACTAAATAAAGCCAATACCATAGACATTAATATAATTTTAATGTGTTTTTTTTTTTTAAATGTGTATACCTCAAAAAAAAACTCTTTATAATTAGGTATTTGAATAAGTATTCATTGTTTCTTGAATAATGATGTAAAACTCATAAAAACAGTCATCTTTATATCATCGTTTTCTCGTAACAAGATAAGGATTGAAACCTGATGATATCATTTCATAAAAAGTACTTGCATACAAAAATAAAACTCGTTCCATTTCGTAGAGTAAAACTTCACAATGCAAAGCCAGCTTTTAAGCACCATTTAATATTTTATGAACAAATTAAGTATACGGCAACTTTACACCATACCGGTGCCCAACATTTTATTTCACTTGTAAAAATGTGAGAAAGGTACTCTGTATCCTCCATTAATAAAAATATCTACAACAATAATGACACTAGAGGAAAATCTCACTCAGTAAAGAGGAAAGAAATTTGTTTTTTTTTTACTCTTTTATTTAAAGACCTTTCCTTTTTCGGAGCATTTTACAACTCCTATTCAGAAGACTCTAATGAGACTTAAGCTCAATCCGGCTGCGTGAGGATACACAAGGGCTTTAGTAAAAAGGTTCAATTTAAGAGTTTCGTTTGTGAATTTTCTAGAATGTTTTTTTTACACTTTTTTACTGCGTGCGGGGTAATCTTAAACAATTTCTTGGAATTTTGAATCGTGTGGATCGAAGCAAAGATTAAATGCCCTCCTCATCCCTTTCTGGGTGAGTTCGGGTTGAAATGAGTAAGCACTAAATAAATTGGACAAAGAGCCAAGAGCACCACGATGGGCTGCTCTTAGATTAAACGCACTTGGGCAAAATATGTTTCGGGTTGATGTTGCATTTGCATAAAGCTTACGTTTAAATTAATATGTGTCCGACCCCAATACCGTCACGTAGGGAACCCGGAGCGTGGTTTTACAATTGCGAATCTGACAAATCAATTATTGTGCTGCCACAGGGACTGAGTGATATTACCAAAGTTACTTCATTTAATATTGTTACTCAATCAGAGTCTGGTTTCGGGAGATTTATCTGACTCTAACAGGTTATAATAGAATTTTACAATTTCAGATAAAACTTACGTTAATAGAGAAAAGTTGTGGAAAATATTGTCTGAATATGGAATAAGTACTAAACTGATCACGACAATTAAGTCGCTGTACACGGAAAGCACTGCTAGTGTCAGAGTAAATGGAGATCTTACAGCCTGGTTTGATATCAATAAAGGTGTCAAACAGGGTTGCGTAATGTCCCGTGGTTATTTAATCTGTATATGGAAAAATGTACGAAAGAGCTGAAAGGGTTGGATGTAGGTGCCAAAATGAGCGGGGTGTCAGTAAGCTATCTCTTGTATGCGGATGACGATGTCCTACTTGCAGACAACGAGCATGAACTACAAGTCTTGGTGAATTGTATGTATGAGGTATGCATGCGAAATGATCTGATACTGAATGTTAATAAGTCCAAGGTAATGATTTTTGAAAAGGAAGAAACCATGACCGTGTGCAACATTAGCGTGAATGGTGAAAATTTGGAGCAAGTAGATGAGTTCGTGTATTTAGGTAGTACAAGAGATGGGAAAGTTAATGGTACACAAAGTTGTCATCGCAAATAAAAACCTATCCAAAGAAGCTAGAACGGCAGTGCACAATGGTGTTCTTCTACCGACCACTGTATGGAAGCGAAGCATGGAACTGGCAAAAGAAGGATGAAAGTAGATTAAAAGCAGTAGAAATAAGATCTCTGAGACAAATATGTGGATACTCTGTGTATGATAGAGTGTCGAATGAAAATATAAGAAGTGAATGCGGTGCAAATGATGGTGAACAAAATAATGAAATAATAATGATAATAATGATTATGAACAAAATAATGAAATAATCATTGAGAAGGTTTGGACATATGGAAAGAAAGAATGGTAAATAAATATATGTAAACGATGTAAATGGAACCAGAAATAGAGGAAGACCGAGAAAAACGTGGCACGATCAAATAAATCAAAATTGAATGTCGGCCATGTGAGGAGTCAGAGAAATCGACGCGCGTGCATGACACCATGTATGAATGTCGAGGAAGCGAAAGAAATATGTCAGGAAAGAAAAGTGTGGCAGTCCATTATTTCTGCCTACCCCTTCGGGGAGACGGCGTGATGGTTAGTTAGTTAGTTAGTTTAGTTAAAACTATGTTGTTATATAACTAATGTTAGAAATCGAATAATTTATGATAAACATTATATTGTCATACGCAATTTCGTATCAAAATCAGTAAGCGTAATGAATATATTTATTTTTCTTGAACAGTGATGATGTAAAACTGCATTTCAAATAATTAATACGAATAAAAACGTCCGTTTTCTAGAAAATTTAATATATTTTATGTGACTGACATGTTTTGCCTCTCTAAGGCATGATCAAATGTGATAATGCCTTCAGTTTCATAAAATATAATAAAACGTCTAGAAAACAGACGTTTTCATTCGTATTAATTATGTCATAATTTTTTTTTGTTACTTCCGAAGACAGCTACTCATATCATATTTCCAATATAGTGAATCGAACTGACTGAGACAGAAATATTAAGAAAAAGTATGGTTTTATAGTTTTAAAAAAATAGGTAATTTTTTTTTAGGTTTTCTTTTTCTTTGAAGGTTAACTTCATTTGCCCTACTAGGCAGGTTATCACAATACAAATCGATGCATTACTTTGTTAAAATAAGAAAATAAGTACATGTTCAAATAAAGACTCACACCAACAATTCATCATATCGTTGTCAAAAAAATAATGACTCTAAAATCTTTTTTTTATATTTATCCATTGCACGAAAGCTAATCTTAGCTCTACTTTAGACTGCTTACACGTTGCGTTCTATGTATATGTGTGTGTGTGTGTATACTGGCGTGAAGTTATTTACGCACATTTCTTCCATTGGTTGATTAAATTAATCCAAATTGGCCTCCAAGACATGAAGACGCTAGGGAATGATTGTTAGATCGCTTCAGTCTCCAGCCTAATTGGAAGCATAAAGGAAGCTAGCCTTCTAACACTTGTGTACAATACTTAAGGTATAATTTATTTTGGAAAAATGTTACGTTGTATATGTGTATGCATCTGAACGTATTTTATGTACTCCACTAGCATGTCAGTACATTCAATTGATATTGGAAAGAACTTAATTAAACATTGAAAAAACTTATTTTTATTTGAATATGTACATTTGTACATATTGAATTACACATTTTTAAACAATTACTACGTTAGTTTCTTGTATCCCTTCGATACAATAATAACGCTAATCAAATATACATCACATGTAATAGTTTTGTAAAAATAATTATTAATTTTTTTAATGACGATTTTTTTAATTTAATCCGTTTTTTTACTTCGTTTCGAAGACTTAAAACCTTCATCATTGAGAATATAAACTGAGTTAAATAGGGTTTATGCCGTTCTTTTGATGATGAAGATGTTTCAAAGGCTAAACGTTAATGCCTTCATCATCGGAAGAATGATATAAGCGGTTTTATCGTTCTCCCGATGGTGAAGGCGTAAATCCTTGGGAATATGTTGAGAAAAATAAACTAAAAAGTGGAAAAAAACAGTGTTTAAATTTATAATATATTTGAACAAATATTGCTCATCTGCAGAAAATAGAGTTTTTTTTATTATTTATAATATTTATATGTCTTCATGGTAATGATGGTTACTAAATAATATTTCGTACATTCAGAAATCTGTTTTCTTATATTATAAAATGTTTCATTATTCAGTATAAATCATTTCGTGCCCTGTTTAAAATCAAATAAAAAGTACGCGAACGAATGAAAAGCAATTTAAAAATACAAGCAAAACTCACCCTTACTTATTCTGTCAATTTTTCATTTCCTTTTTTAAAAATTCTGGTTCTTTGTGCAATCACGAATACATTATTCAACTGATTTAATATTACTTTCACGTGATACATAATGCATTGTCCAAACAATAAAGCCCACCAACGGTTAGCAAATGGAGGCTGATGTAAATTCGCCCTGGGCGGGGCGGGCGGACCTGGGGGCGATTCTGGATCAAAAGGTAAACTGCGGCCCTGTTTTATATAATTCAAAGCAAATAAATGTAATGAATTATTCAAAAGTCTTTGGCAGCGGCGAACCCCTTCTTCAGCTGCTAATGGACAACGGATTCGGGAGTGGTGGTGAAAGATTACGCAGAATTTCCTCTACGAGAGTAAGGATGAAATATGGCGGAAATATTTTGCAGATTACTTAAAACCGCAATTTAAATATTTCGTTAGTGTATATGTTTTCCATGTTATTTAATATCCATTCTTGATACCGATAGTTTTATTTTAAGTCATTTAAAATTAATTTTTTATGAAATATTTATTGTTTCTTGAACAATGATATAAAACTCCATATTAAATAATTAATACACATGAAAACGTTAGTTTTCTAGAAGTTTTATTATATTTACGCAAATGACATGTTTCACCCTTCTAAGAAATTATCAAATGTGGCAAAGTTTCAGCTCGTTGCTGTTAATATACACTAGTAAATGTAGCAGAATATGGTAATTAACGAAAATTTATATGGCTTTATACATTTTTAACATATAATTATTTGGGTAGGCCCAGAAATACTAGAAGGTGTTTCTTGGAACTCATTAAGAAATTTTATGACAATAATTACATAATTAACCGTCGCGTTGCCATGTGGTCAATTTAGTTTCCACTGCCAATTTAAAGTTGATTTTCTTAAAACCTATGGACCCTTTTACTATAAAAAAAAATTGTAATCCTCCATTGAAGTGTTCTCAATATTTCGTAATAAAAAAAAAGCAAAAAATTACTTCCTTCATCCCAAAAAAAAATTATTTTTAAGACTGCCCTCACCTTCATTCGTGTTAAGGTAGAATTTGTTTTGCTTAT
This sequence comes from Lepidostoma basale, assembly GCA_022606425.2. Classification (NCBI taxonomy): domain Eukaryota; kingdom Metazoa; phylum Arthropoda; class Insecta; order Trichoptera; family Lepidostomatidae; genus Lepidostoma; species Lepidostoma basale. The sequence continues at coordinate 38,573 of JAHDVF020000615.1, read as the reverse complement.
ATTTACAACTTTATCAAAAGTGACAAATACTTACTCGCTGTTTTGAACGTATTATAAATTATATGTTTGGCCTTTTCTCATAGGTACGTAATAATACCGACTGTGGACGGAAACGCAGCACGCAACTTAATAATATCAGAACTGTGAAAATATTAACACTTTACCAAAAGGGACAAATATTAATACGTACTCGTTGTCTTGAACGTACTATACATTTTGCCTAGGTGCCTTTATCATACGTAAAATTATAGCGCCACGGCGCGGCGGGGCGAGACAAGTTCATACTTGGTGTCAGTTGTTCATATGCTGTTTCGCATTCTATATCAGAAATCGCATGGTTCCAGAAAAAAAATAATAATGATATGTTTTTCAAATAATCCATGTATGTTATAGATATCGATCTATTCTTAATAAAATTCCCTATAAGATGACATAAATTAAATTTTCATTCATCGAGTCATATGCTTGATATTTAGATAAAGTTAGCGGTAAACTGAATTGACCACATGGGAGCGAGGGTTTTGTTTTGAACACGGTACGTTAAGGGTTAAGGAATAGTTCTTCTTTCTTCTTCCTCTTAGTTTAGGTCGTATGACCTGTTTTTGACGATGAGCTGTCCTGGGATGATGATGTCCAGCCATCTCTCCATCACTTCGGCGGCCTTCCTGGTAATCTCTTGCTGCTTGGGTTTTCATCTTTAGCAATTTTAGGAATTCTCGTATTCTCCATGCGGCCACATGGTCTCTCCAAAAGCGCCTTCTGCTTTTTCCACATCTCACTATGTCTTCAACACCACAGACAGACCTTATCGTTTCATTTCTGATCCGATCACTGAGGGTTTGTCCTGCGATGGAGCGTATTTTGGAACGTAAATTTTATGACAATGATTACATAATTAAGGAATAAGAAATGAAATTATATATCGTCAGCATTGCATACCGCGTTGGTGAGCTTTTCTCTTATCCTATATCCGAGATTAAGAGATGTGACCTCCTCTATGATATTGTCCATGATGAGGTTAAAAAGGAACGGACTGATACTCTCGCCCTGTCTTATTCCTGATATAGCCGGTATCTCTGTAGATAGCTCACCTTCTGCTTAAACGATCGTGTTTCAAATACTTAAGTTATTTAAATGTCACTTTTAAATCACTGAACCCATATTCTACACAACGCAATAGAAGCACAATGATGGAATTCATAATGCGGAATCACACAATGTAATCAATACTCGTGGATACTGGATAGTTTTGCGAATATATGACCGGTGCTAAAACCCCTAAGGGTTTCGACGCTTTGACGTCAATTCAAATCCCAGACAGAAATCGAATATTCAAATTTCAAAATAAGGTTTCTCGAACGTACCGTAGTGTTAAACAAAACTTATCAATAATTACTAAATAGAAACATACTTTCAAAAAGCTCATACAACTACTGAAATTTTAATATGTACGTAGGAGACCAAAACCGTTAGGACGTATACACCTGTCTGTCCATTGCTTATTTAAAATAATAATAATAATAATAATCTAAACTAACTAACTAACTAACCATCACGCCTTCTCCCCGAAGGGGTAGACGGAAATAATGGACTGCCACACTTTTATTTCCTGACATATTTCTTTCGCTTCCTCAACATTCATACATCGTGTCGTGCACGCGCGTCAATTTCTCTGACTCCTCACATGGTCGACATTCAATATTTGATTTATTTGATTGTGCCACGATTTCATCGGTCTTCCTCTATTTCTGGTTCCATTTACACCGTTAACATATATTTTTTTATCACATATATCATGTAACCATTGACTTAAACCACGCGCATATTCAAACGCACATTCAAAATAATATATTTATATTCTTATTCATTTACTCGCTGCACTCAACAGAGCTGCTGCAGACTTAGTCGAGTCGCCACAAATTCTCTCTATTCTCTTCAGCCCGTACCACCGAGTATAGGTCTTAATTTGGTCACACCATATAGTTATTTTAGTAAATATTATTTCCAAGTTATCCAGCTCTTTCCTGGCAATGTGACTAAAGAAACTCAACACTCGCCGACTGCATCTTTTCGTTATTTTGAACTCATTAAGAACCGAGTCATTTATTATTGTTGCAGTTCACGGAATCCTTAACATGCAACACCAGCACCACAATTCAAAGACGTCAATCCTGGCGCAGTCGCGGAGTTTGTCCAAGTTTTAAAGAAATATTAGGAATATAAAGGTGCGTACAATTTTAATTTAATTTTTTTTTTAATATTAGGTCCTTACATATGAAATTGGCGTTTTGCCGTACTGGCAACTTTGATCTCAAATATCTTCTCTTTGGTTAGGAATTCCAAATTCAAATTTATACAGCTATTTACTCAAGTATTTGTGTTTCGAAAATTATAATTCATTTGTTTTTTCCTCAATTGTTTTTTTCTTTGCGTCACTCAGTTTACAAAATGGAAAACTTGAAATATCGCGTTATTTACGAGTACGAGTTCCACCGTGGCACCAGTGCTGCAGAAACGGCTCGAAGGATTAATGATGTGTATGGCGACGGTGCCGCAAAAGAAAACACAGTGCGTTTTTGGTTCCAACGTTTTCGTTCTGGAAATTTCGACCTGCAGAACAAGCCCCGTGGACGGCCGGAGACCAAAGTTGATAATGAAGAATTGAAGGCTCTTGTGGAAGCGGATCCATCGCAAACCACGTCCGAGTTAGCTGCAGGCTGCGGTGTTAGTGATAAAACTGTTTTAATCCACTTGAAGCAAATTGGGAAGGTGAAAAAGCTTGAAAGGTGGGTACCTCACGAATTGAGTGAAGCAAATCAACAAACGCGCGTTGACTGCTGCGTTGCATTACTCAACCGGCACAATAATGAAGGGATTTTGAATCGAATCATTACCTGTGATGAAAAGTGGATCCTGTATGATAATCGGTAGCGCTCATCGCAATGGCTGAACTCTGTCAAACCAGCCAAACCATGCCCCAAGCGAAAATTGACTCCAAAAAAGTTACTTGTGAGCGTTTGGTGGACTAGTGCTGGTGTCGTTCACTACAGTTTTCTTAAATCTGGCCAGACGATTACGGCAGATGTCTATTGTCAGCAACTGCAAACCATGATGGAAAAGCTAGCTGCTAAACAACCGAGGCTGGTTAATCGCTCTAGGCCACTGCTGCTTCATGATAACGCTAGACCACACACTGTACAACAGACGGCTACCAAATTAGAAGAGCTTCAATTGGAATGTCTAAGACATCCACCGTACTCTCCGGACCTTGCCCCAACAGATTACTATTTTTTTCGATAACTTCTTGCAAGGGAAAAAATTCAACTCCGATGGGGCAGTCCAAACCGACTTCAAAGATTTTATTGATTCCCGTCCGAATGTTTTTTTTAGTAAAGGGATCGATGAACTACCTATGAGATGGCAAAAGTGCCTATATAGCAATGGTACATACTTTGATTAAATAAATATATTATATTTAAAAAAAATCAACTTTATGTTCCTCCCATACAAAACGCCAATTTCATATACGAGTATAAGGACCTAATATTAAGTTTTTTTAAAAAGTCGGTTCATTTTACAACAGTGGGCTCTGGTTGCTTCAAATCTTAAAATCTGGCGGCCATTTTTTTAAGTAAGCCTGCGCATCAATCAATTATGTTCAGTTCGCCTTTTTTTCATTCTCACAACAACATTTGTTGTATCCCTCCTTAAAATGTCGACTTTTGTGGTAAGTAAGAAACATTTGCCAAAAGTGAGGCTGTTCTATTTTTATTGGAAGAAGAGTGCAGCTGAGGTACATAAAATTATTGTGGAAGTTTATGGCGATCATGCCCCATCGGATAAATCATCCCATCATGTCATCGTTTTCTCCAATTAAATTGAATTCTTAAACAAAATAAATCTTATCGATAAATTTTAATAAACAACACAATATTATGTTTAACCGTTAATTTAGTTTATGCATTTTTTAATTAAATGATTTTTGTTCGAGCAGTTTAGGAACCAAAATAGCAGTGGTAGAAAAGCACTAACCAGTAGTAGAAAATTATTCGTATAATTAACGAACTAATCAAATAGCCAAATACAGGAAACGAGCTATTTATTATTATATTATGGACCCAAAGATCCACTTAACTTTATTGTTTTGACTTATTCTTACCTAGTAGGTACTTTAGAGAGCTCGGTACTTCAGTCAGATCAGTTTTATGAACATTCTCTGTTAATAGAAATCCCTATCCTTCAAGCAAATAATATTATAATTTGTGCCTACGAAATGCCTGTAACATTAAGTGCTGCGTACACACGAGTGGGTTTTATCTTTAGTATTATGTAATAAATTTTCTATTTACATAAAACGTTATATGGGTAAAATATTAAAGAGGACTAGAGACTTTGCGAATACATACAAACGTATTAATATTAATGAACTATGCTAAATTTATACACCCAATGTTTACTTTTATGTATGTTAGCCATATATCTAATTTATTTCATTAAATATAAAAATTTCATTCATTTCTTCTGTATTCATCTTCTTCTTCTAATTCCCCTTATTGTAGATCTTGCGATCTGTTTACACAGGATATCAAATTTCTTCCTGTGATGAAGACAACCAGCTTTCTCTCCATCTTTTTGGTGATAGTCTCGTTTATCACGATCTCAAGAATCCTTGCTGGATCCATCCTCTCAATGTGGTCCTTCCAGAATCGTCTTCTCTGCCTCTAAATTCTACACCAGACCAAAGATATTACGATCATCACACTGTCATTGCCAGGAATCGAACCCGGGTCCTTCGGTATGATAGTCATAGCTCTTTCCGGAGGTCGTCTACAATACTGATATCGGTTAAAAAATATTTTTAAACAAAACTTTATTCTTAGTAGAAAAAGCTTGTCCCAAGCCGCAACCCAATTTTGTTAGATCCTAGATACGTTTCTGCCACCTAGCGCGCCACGTAAAGATCGTAATTCCAGTCACGGGCACGCAAAACGGTTTGAAAGTCTATCATTCCGAAGACTCATTATTGGAAAGTTAAGCATCTGTGACGCGACGTAAACAGCTGTTACAATCTGTTCCGAACATGTTCCGAAAGTATCGAAACTTGAACGCGCACAAGCAAACTATTGTGCTAAACTTGGCACTTTGCTCATTTACGCAATCGGCTCACAAAGTTATTGGTCGTTTAAATGCTGTCTAATTCTGATTCCGACCACTGTTCTTAGGTTGTGTGAATTCATTTAAATTACAAAGACTTGATACAATAAAGGAATAATCATTAATTTGAAATAATATATTTTTTTAAAAGTGTTACACCACAATGGCACTCTAATCGTTTTTTCTTTATTATTATTATTTTATTTAATAATTTTAGATCAATGATGCGTATCGGAAAACGTTTTGCCTTGCTATAACGCTATCAAATGTAGCGAATTTATTGAGCAGAATACCGCATTTAAAGTCATTTAATTCAATGCAATATACTCGTAGTTATTCAAAAATCATAAACGTTACAGATAAATCAAAATTGCTTTTAACTGTACAACTAAATTTTGAAAAACATAAGAAAACATAAATTTAAATAACATAAGAGTACAATTGATATAGCTTAAAACGTTGTTAACAATTATTAAGGGGCAAGAGAAAAAAAACTCAATGTGGATTGTTACGGATTGCGTGTGGATTGTTATCGTGATATAATATTTACATTTTACAAATCAGAAAGATGCTCATGGTAGATCCAAAATTAAAGATTTCTTATGAATTTTACAATATAAAGAATTTTACAATATAAAGAATTTTACAATATATATATAATATATAAAAAGATTTTTAATATTTAACCCAAACCCTTTTTGGAAATTTTATGATTTTAAATATTTTTATTGTATTATATATTCCTTCTTTTAAGTATTCAATATTTTTATTATGTCTTACGTAGACTCAATCGATTGTATCCATCCTTCTCGTTTGATCGATTACGATTACGACGTCAGGATAACTGATTACAATGTCAAGATAAATCAATGTGGCGGTCCATCCTCTTTGCCTACCCCTCCGGGGAAACGGCGTGACGGTTAGCTAGTTAGTAACATTGTACAGTAAATAAAGTTTGTAAAGGGTATTAAATCTTTACTTCCGTGAATTTCACGGGTTGCAACTAGTTCTTAATATCCGTGTAAAACAGAGCTGTAGAATTGTGGAACAAGGAACTTATCGCTGAGTAAACTAAGCGTAGGTTGTTCGTTATCATTCGTCCTTCAAACAATTGTATTAAATTATCGCGCCTAACACAGGATGACATCTATCGGCGTTGCTACAAAGTTTGTAGTTAGCAGGGGCAGCATCTGCTCATCACGGAGTTAGCCGCCGTAATCCCTGCGGATAAAACGCGAATCACCTGGGACGAAACAGGCGGCATTCATTATATTCATTGTCGCTCATAAATCTGTCATGTCCATCCAAATTACTCTGCCAGACGTGTGTGCCCCACTACTCACATTGTCATACGAAATTTTCCATTTAAACTCATTTGTTTGGATCATTTTTGTCAAATTAATTATCAGAAATATTTTCATGTATCATATTATTTTTCCCTAGGCAAACTTTACGCGCCTACATGGGAAAATACGAGTACATCATCTCAGTACGAAAATTAAAGATTGAATCAAACATCATAATATCTTATGATGTTTGAATAAAACATATCTTACGATTACATATTGAATAAATATTTGCTTATTATTTTTTTTAATCAATAAAATCTAGTAGTAAACGTGTTTTCTTCTTCTTCTTCCTCAGTCTATTCCCGTCCACTCCTGGACAAAGACCTCCTCCATTCGCTTCCATAACACTCTATCCTGTGCAGACTGCATCCACGTTATTCTGACGTGTCCAGATCGTTATCCAGATCATCCTTCCACCGTAGTTGCAGTAACCCTGCACTTCTCCTTACCATCCACGGTCTCCAAGTCAGCAGTCTTCTTGTCCACTTTTCATCTGAACTTCTGGCTACGTGACCTTTCCATTGCCATTTTAGAGTTGCCACCAGGTAGATCATGTCATTGACCCTTGTTTTTTCTCTCACCGTATCGTTTTTCACTCTGTCTCTTAGGCTTATTCCTAACATGGCTCTTTCCATGGCTCTTTGTGTCACTCGTAGTTTCTCAGCACCTTCCTTTTACAATGTTACAGTTTCAAGACCACAAGTACCAACAGGCAGAACGCAGGCTTCATAGACTTTTCGTTTCAGGTTGATCGTTTTTTTCCGGTTTTTAAGGATCAAACCCATGTTTCCGAAAGCTGCCCAGCTTAGTCTAATTATTTTTAGCTCTGCGGTTTGATTATCTCGGCCCAATCGAATATTGTGTCCCAGGTATGTGTGTTTTACTATTTATGAAAAAAAACGTATTTTAAAACGTGTTTTACTATTTATATATATTCAATTAACCCCTCGTGATAAAAATTCTTAGTTTTTTGCCAGTTATCTTCAATAAACATAAAGAATCATAATCAAACTTTATACTTTATATGTAGGAAATATCAAAAGGTTTAGAAAAAGCAACAAAGTAGATGATAAACTAAAAGTTGTCATCGCAAACAAAAGTCCAAAATAGCTAAGACGGCAGTGCACGATGGCGTTCTTGTACCGACCCCTATGTATAGAAGTGAAGCATGAAATAAGCAAACGAAGGATGAATGAAGAAAAAATAGAGTAGAAATCTAATCTTTTAGACGAATGGGTGGAAATCTGTATACGATTGAATGTCAAATGCAAATAAAATAAGTGAATGCAGTGCAAATGAAACCGTTTAAAACGAAATAATGAAAGGTTCAATTAGGTGGTTTGGTCACATTTAAAGAATAAATAAATATCTAATGGAAACGATGTAAACAGGACTAGAAAAATATATTGTTCAAAAAAAACGCGGCACCATCAAATTAATTAAATGTTGATTGACGACCATTTGAGGAGTCGGAGAAATCGTCGTGCATGCAAGACACGATATATGAATGTTGACGAACGAAAGTATGTCTGGATAGAACTGTGTGTCGATCCACTCATTCGTTATGGTTAGTGAGTATAAAATATTTACGACTAAAAAAATGTTTGTATTCATTTAATGCTAACTAACAAACTAACTAACTTACCATCACGCCGTTTCTCCGAAGGGTAGGCAGAAAGAATGGACTGCCACACTTTTCTTTCCTGACATATTACTCTCGCTTTCTCAGCATTCATACATCGTGTCATGCACGCGCGTCGATCTCTCTGACTCCTCGCGAGGCCGACATTCAATATTTGATTTATTTGATCGTGCCACGTTTTCCTCGGTCTTTCTCTATTCTTAGTTCCATTTACATCGTTAACGTACGCTTTTTTTACTACTCTTTCTTCATTCATTCTTTCCATGTGTCCAAACCATCTAAATTATCCTTTCATTATTTTGTTCATTACACCATCATTCGCAACGCAAACACTTCTTTTATTTTCATTAGACACTCTATCATACACAGAGTATGTATACATTCGTCTCAAAGATCTCATTTCTAGTGCATTTATTCTACTTTCATCTTTCTTTTGCCAGTTTCATGCTTCGCATACATAAGGGTTGGTTCGAGAACAACATTGTGCACTGCCATTTTAGCTTTTTTTTAAAGGTTCTTATTAGTATAATACTCATAGTGTATTTATACTCATACTCATACTCATACTCATATTCATACTCATATAGTATACTCATACTCATAGTATATCTGTCGATCTAAATACGCTGAAGATTCCAGTCACATGAGAAAAAACTTTTTTTTAATATTATATACGATTTCTTCCATCTACTTTATATAGTTCATTATTTGAACACCTTTTCTTTCACAACATCATCATAATTATAGTATTGAATGGCTATTTGAAGCTTAATTTTCCGTACTAATTTAGGTTCATCAAATTAGATTTTTCTAGTTCAGTTACATATATTAAATTAACCGAAGCTAATTTGATTACATATTAATCAAGATTACGTTACTTTGACTATTGAATAATAATAAATTTTACGACGTATTTGATCTTGAGATTAACTAACTAACTAACTAACCATCACGCCGTCTCCCCGAAACGGTAGGCAGAAAGAATAGACTGTCACACTTTTACTGATGCGGCTCTCCATCCTTCTCTTTTCGCCCCGTTGGAGACGCGGTGTAATGGGTTGCGAACCTCATCGCCACCAATAGGCATCTTCCGCGCACACTTCGATCGTCCAACACCCATAAAATAAATCTAAAATAAATAATATAAAACACAATGATATAAAATAAAATCTTCTTCTTCTTCCCTTTTTGTAGACTCAGGAGTCTGTTATTTCAGGCGGGTCCTCTTGAGATGCTGAACTCCAGCTTTCTCTCCACCGTTTCGGGGGTCTTCCTGGTCGGCGTTGTCCGTTTGGCGTTCCATGGAGATATTATTTTGTTATAAAATAAAATAACAAAATAAAAATAATTTAAAACAAAATGTTCTTTTTAGATGGTGCACATATGGTCTATTTAATTTATGTTCCACGAATCCACCGTTTTTTAATTTAGCACATAATGTAATAAAACATAATCTTGGAATTATTGATGTTGTTGATTGAAATTTCTTGGTAGAAGTTCATTGTAAATAATAAAAATAAAACATTTTTATTAAGAATTTTTCTATGTTTATTTTTAGTGTAAAATCTACTTATTAATTTTCGTCTTCGACCGGTTTCGGCAGCTTGCTGCCATCTTCTGGTCATCAGATGGCAGCGAGCTGCCGAAACCGGTCGAAGACGAAAATTAATAAGTAGATTTTACACTAAAAATAAACATAGAAAAATTCTTATTAAAATTTTTTTTTTCATTATTTACATAATCTTGGTATTATATATTTTTTAAAAAGAACATATATCTTTTCTGATCTTATAAACATGAAAAAAATCTAAAATTATATTTCGAACAAATTGGCAATAACTTCGGAACACATTACGTGTCCCTCTCTCCCACATAGATCCAGCTCCTTTGATGTCTCCAGCACCAGAATCGGTCCCAGTGGAGCGTGCTCCCAGCGTCTTATGTTACACACGCGACTCGTTAACCCACTGAGCCGAATGCAGGCGGAACAACACGATTGGAACACTTCGACGTAAACTAAAGCAACCGGGATTGTTGGCGGAAAGTTTATATGTGATTTTCATGCTGATTGTCGTAGCGTGTAGCCTTATACAATTAAACTTCATGGAACTCTATAGTTTTCTCCAACATACACAAATACATCTGCTTTGTGTATACTGAGTTTGGAAATTACTGTTACTTTCGGGGGGAGGGGGAGGGCGTGTCGAGAGGATATTGGTGCATTGTCCTATTTGGAATTATAGTAAATGCGAACTCTATGCTAAAATCAAATCAGATTAATTGAATAAACCTTTGATTAAATCACGAACGCTGACAAAACTGGTAACAAATATAGCAATCTTGAGAATGTAAAAAATATATTCAAGTAAATAAGTATCCCATTGATGTTGCGCTGTTATTTAATGTTTCTCCTTCTTCTTCTTCTTTTTGTCCTGTCACACCTCCGTGGTGCATAGGGCCTCAAGGAATCTTCTCCACCCGACTCTATCGCATGCCTGATGCTTAACATCATCCCAAGTGAGGCCTGCTGCCTTAACCTCGTCCTGCAGGGTTCTTCTTCAGGTGGCTCTAGGTCTGCCTCGCTTTCTCTTTCCTCCCATAGGAGACCAGTCTAGTGCGCCCTGAGCGATGCAGTCTGGGTTCCGTCTCAGAGTGTGACCGATCCACTGCCATTTGCGTCTAGCGACTTGTTCTCTAATTGGCATTTCGCCTGCCATGGTCCAGAGAACGGCATTTGACACTGTTTGGGGCCAATAGATTTTGAATATTGAGCGAAGGCACCTATTTATAAACACCTTGAGTTTACCAATAACGTCTGCGGTAGACTTCCAAGTCTCACATCCGTACAGTATTACGCTTTAACGCTACTGCTGAATACTTGGAGCTTGAGCTTTCTCGAAATGATACCGGAGCGCCATACAGAGCGAAGCATAACGAAAGCTCCCCTTGCCTTGTTAAGCCTGCTGGCTACATCCTCCTCCGTACCTCCTGAGCCTGCTATCTTACTACCGAGGTAGCAGAAGCTGGTCGTGGTCACAAGGGGGACACCGTGGAGCAAGATTGGGGTGGAGTCATTTGTGGACACTCGTAGGTCTACTGTCTTGGACATGTTAATCATGTTTAAATAATGTTTAAATAATTTATATTGTATTCGTAATTAAAAATTGTTGAATGATATGATTTTACAAAAATGAGTAGGTAATAGAATTTTTTGTACACATCATTTCACCAAAAAAATTAACCCAATGATTTTTACAAAAATAAAGGATCAAAATTATTCAAAATACCTCAAAGGTAAATAAAGTGTGAATGAAAATCCCGGTTGTTAATAAAATTTAACCTTTAAAATAAATTAAATTTTAAGGGTTGGTCATGCTAGAAATCGGAAGAATCAAATTAAACCTTTAAAATTAATCAAATTTTAAAGGTTGGTCATGTTAGAAGTCGGAAGAATCGACGTGCGTGTATGACTCGCTGTATGAATTTGGAGGAATCTAGAGAGGTTTGCCAGGATAGAGTAGTGTAGGGGTCCATTTGGCGGTTTGTTGTTGTTGTTGTTGATGTCGAAAAACCTGTATTTTTTCGGAATTCATTACATTCACAATAAAGTGAAAAATATGGATTTGGCACAAAAAAGTGAAACATGATGGAAAATTTTAATATTATGTTTATTTGATACATAGTATTATTATATTAGAGCTTAAAAATTACCAAATGGCATTTTTAAATAATTCCGTTGCGAAATTCAACAAAGAACTAGCAAAAAGTGGTGAATTTAAAATATAGACTTTGTGAAGTATTCTTCAGTTAGAATTCAAGTGACGATAAAATAGCGATAGATTAGCTACCTATCACATGGCATGAGAATCAATACCTAAAAAGTTATATTGAGTAATTCGGTTCAAATAATCTGCTGTACTCGTATACAAAAAGCAACGGCAAAACTAACTCATTTATTTCCCAAGTTGAATCGCAAAAAACAACAAAAATGCTACACTTTTCTGTAAACCCCTTGGATTGAAACTCAACTATTTTTAAAAAATCTGTTTTTTTACTTACAGATCAAAAAGAATGTTCTGTTCGTTATTGATCAATCATCGGACCACTTAATTCTCAAATTGATTCCCCAACAAAAGCAAAGCGCACATTCACCTGTTTGTAACAAGTAACAAATGAAAACAACAAACTTACTAAGTATAATAATTACAATGGCATGTTCAAAATCAAACTTCCCAGACCTGTGTACCTAATGTGGAACTGATTCAAGAACTTTATTTCGGGTTGTTACATTGTTAGCGGAATATATTCGTGCGTACGGGGATAGGTACTTTATGAATTAAATAACAATTGAAGTGTTTTCTAAATCATTCACAATAAATTTAAAATTGTACTTAAAATAACAACTCATCAATTCGCAATTTTACAAACGATTGTGAACAAAGGATGGACACATCTATATAGCTATTTCTAGCATTCTGAAAACTTTAACAGCGTATCGATTATAATTACTAATCAATAACAGTTTAATGTATCTATTAGAAACCTTTGCGACTCTATAATAACAATGACCTGGTCACATAGCCAGGTGATCGAACGAAAGAACGAAAAAATGGTCATTAAGACTACTCACTTGGAGACCATGGACTGTGAAGAGGAGTGCAGGGTGAGTAGTGAAAAGATGACCAGAACCTGGACGGAGTCTGCACAATACAGAATGGATTAGAAGCAAATGGAAGAGGTCTTTCTCCAGAAGTAAAAGGGAATAGACTGAAGAAGAAAAATATTAGAAAACCTAAGAATTTTTAACTTAAGAAACACGGATACACTCTAATATGAAGAGTATTTGTCTTCTGAACGTACATTCAGTAATGTGTAAGACGTCGATCTCCGAGGTTATCGTGTTTAGCTTACTGATTAATATTCTCACCAGCATCACCAGAGAAAGCTGGCGAAGTCAGAGATATATTTTGGTAACAAATAGCTAACACCCTTACACATGGATGAGTTCTCGATGTAACTCCTATTTTTTTCAAGAAATAGATTATGAGAAATTTACTTCTTTAGCGCTACAGATAGTTGATTCCCAATATTACCAAAAGAAACTATGTGGATAGCTACTACATTCTTCTAACGTAAATACTTACGAAATACCTAAGATAAATTCGTATGTGACTTACGTTTGAAAAAATACTTTATCTTGTGTTACTGATATCATCTAAATGGTACTCAATATTTATATACCAAAAAATAAAGTGGTCTCAATTTTTTCAAAGTATTTTATGTTCAATACATTTTGTATATATTAAACGTTTAAAACAGGGTTTCGCACACTATGCTCCATAGAAAGGCATATCATTCCCATTAAATATAAAGAAAGCAAGTGCTCCGCGTTGAATAACAAACCTTTTATCGTGACAGTCTTATTGGCGCTACACTTATTTTTAATTTTATAGCCAATGTTGATTAAATCAATGGTTTGTTATATCAAAGAGTTCAATTTTGCATAAAAATAAAAATTTAACCATTTTTATTTTTAAAGAGTTGTGGTTTATCTAATTAATTAATCTGAAATCTTAATCTTTATCTTAATTCTATCTGACCTAGTTACAAGATATGACTAAAAAATTACATAAATACTATACGAAACAAATATTTATTATTTTTCCAAGATTAACTATGTATTAATACATCATATAGAATAACACAAGGTGCTCAATTCAAAATCCTCAAAGTGCTCCACCTGACAAAAAAAGTTTTGGAAACCCTGGTGTAGAAATTTCTTGGGGCAAAAGTACTTAGCTATCTGCAAGTAACTCTGTCATCTGCGAATGTCATGCTGATAATGAAATACGCGTCCTCAAGTTAACGGTTGGTAATGATATTCTAATGTTAATCCACTGCCCCCGGTCATAAAACTTTCTCGAGATGTTCATCACTTCGAGAGTTCAGTTCAGTTCGAGATTTCCTTTGTATAATTTTATCCATCCCTCGAAAACTCACTGCGTAACATGTACTAACCGTAGAACACGGTTTATTAATTGTATTTCTCAACTTCTGTAACTGTGAGATTGAACCTATGCTCATGCGTCACAAGGCCACAAGCATGAAACTGCTAAAATAAAAAGGTGAAACATGTCATTCTCATAAAATATAATAATACTTCTAGGAAACGGACGTTTTTCGTCGTACTAATTGAATATTTGAATCACATGTACACCTGGAATTTAATAATAAATATACTACCTGAAAATAAAATAGTTGAATAAATCATTTTCAATCAATCTTAAATAAAAAAAGATTTCCTTTGATATTAAATATTAAATGGCAAACATTAAGCCCGGTTAAGAAGATTACCCATTCATTAAGAAAACAGTTTTATCAGCAAAAGAACTTTCGTTCCGGGAAAAAGCAGCAGCAGAAAACTTTGTGAGCAAATAAAAATAAATAAATGTCCATATATTCAACTACGAGTACATATAAGAAACTCATTTTACATGTCATTCTATAGCCTTCATTCTATAGTGAATGGTGCACTTAAAGTTGTCATCGCAAACAAAAACCTATCCAAAAAAGCTAGAATGGCAGTGCACAATGGTGTTCTTCTACCGACCCTTATGTATGGAAGCGAAGCATGGAACTGGCAAAAGAAGGATGAAAGTAGAATAAATGCAGTAGAAATGAGATCTCTTAGACGAATGTGTAGATACTCTGTGTATAATAGAGTGTCGAATGAAAATATAAGAAGTGTATGCGGTGCGAATGATGGTGTCATGAACAAAATAACGAAAGGATCATTAAGATGGTTTGGACATATGGAAAGAATGAATGAAGAAAGAATGGTAAAAAAATTATATGTTAATGATGTAAATGGAACCAGAAATAGAGGAAGACCGAGGAAAACGTGGCACGATCAAATAAATCAAATATTGAATGTCGGCCATGTCAGGAGTCAGAGAAATCGACGCGCGTGCATGACACGATGTATGAATGTTGAGGAATCGAGAGAAGTATGTCAGGAAAGAAAAGTGTGGCAGTCCATTCTTTCTGCCTACCCCTTCGGCGAGACGGCGTGATGGTTAGTTAGTTAGTTAGTTAGTTAGTTTTTCTATAGCCTTACCCAGAACAACATTATCTGTATTTTTTACATATAGTTATTGCTAAAATAATTTATTAACACTGCACTAGGAGATCATGTTTGATTTCAATGTTTGAATTTGATGCTTAAACCTAGATACGTTCTCATAACAAGAGACATTAATTTAATAATAAAGAAATAATCGTATTTTTAAACAAAGCTAATGAGTTAAAAACAACGTTCATTGTGGTAGAGAGAACAAATCTTAAAACGAAATTTTGATTTCAAACATCTATTGGTCACGTCGATTATTTAAGCGATTTATATTTTTTTTTGGCTAGTTCATTTCGTTTTTAAATTAATTATTTTTATGGAAAAACTAAGATACACTGTAATGAGCAATGAACAATATGAGCTCAGATGGTTACCTAGAATCCTTAAGTGGGGGCCTTAGAACAACAGTATGAAACAAAAAAGGTGGACGGATGATTTTGTCTGATATGCGGGTCTTACGTGGCAACAGAAAGCCCAAGATAGGAAATGGTTGAAAGAGTTAAGAAGAAGTATATACCCAGCAGTGGAACGAGAATGGCTGATAAGAAGAAGGGATTCTGTAATGAGACTTTGCTTGTTATTTATTGTTTTTTGAGCAATGATGTAAATCTCTATATTGAAAAATTAAAACGAATGAAAAAGCCTGATTTCTAGCATTTTTATTCTATTTTATGTGAATCGTGTTTTGCCTGTGTAAGGTATTATTAAATATTGATATTTAATATTTGCCAATGCCTCAAACAGGCGAAACATGTTATTCGCTTAAAGTTTAATAAAACTTCTAGAAAACAGAAGTTTTCATTCGTTTTAATTACTTTGCTTATTTATTATACTACGGCATCCACAGCCCTTTTCCTGTTCGCATTTATATCGATAAATGTAACTATCGGGTAAAAACATCATGTTTACTGCATCTCTGTTCAAATGCAGAGTTTATTCCTATCATTCACCTTTATATACGATATGTCCCTAAAAACAGAATTAAGTCAGTTTAAAAAAATAGAGTCTAACAGATAACTTACTATGTATACAAGACGAGAAAATTCTCAAGTCTTTATGTTTAGTCAGTGACAATTTGATTCGTCCTCTAATCATTCCAAGAGAGATACGAGTATATCCTTCAACGACCCAGCCGACATCATCAAAAAGAGGAGGTCTATGATAATACTGTATCGAAAAATAATAACCTTTTATAATTACTAAGAATGAAAACACCCGTTTTCTAGAAGTCGCGTTATTTAAAATATTGAAGTCAAGAGATATTTGAATTGAAATTTAGATAATTCATTTTCACTAACTTGCATACTTATTTTTTATTTTTTACACTACATGATTATTGTGTGTATTGCCAACCGGTTTCGATTCTAACAAATCTTCACCAGGCATTAACAAACAAGTAATTGCATACTGGTATAGAAATAGACATATAAATTTCATTATCATGATTTTTTTAAATGTTAACCCAATGACAACTACGTTACGACCTAAATAGGCGAAGTAGATGGCATTTGTATTTCTAAAATAACACTAAATCATAAACGTGTTTTCAACTAGTAACTCGGTAGAAATAATAGCAAGACATGCTTATTATTCTATTTTTACAAGTTCGTTTAAGTTTTCTATGTATCAGTATATGTTTAATTAAATACGAACATCGAAAAACTAAATTGATCAAACTAACTAAATAACTAACCGTCACGCCGTCTTTTCGAAGGGGTAGGCAGAAAGAATGGACTGCCACACTTTAACCGATGCGGCACTCCATCCTTTCCTTTTCGCCCCCGCGGGAGACGCGGTGTGTTGGGTTGCGAACCTCATCGCCACCAATATGCATCTCCCGCGCATATTTCGATCGTCCAACGTCCACAAAATAAATCTAAAACAAATCTATAATATTATTATGAAAAGAATATTATTTTAGTATTTCTAGAGCGACACGTGTCAAAATATGTTTTTAACTTATGTTTAATGCTTTATGCTTACATATATTCTTAATAGATGGCGCTAGTGTAGATTGACCTAAAAATTGTGAAATGTGTCTCAACATAGTAGCATATTTACATCTTTCAAAAAAATTGTCAGACGTGGTGGTCGTAAGAAGGGTGGAATGGGGAATGTTGTTAACATAAAGCGATCGCTCAACCCAACCAATGACAAACTTCTGTGGGTTTAGAATTTTGTAGAAAAATTGAATTTTATTTAAATTTTATTTCTCTTTTAATTTTACTTATCCGATTTGTTTTAACTAAAAAATAATGTGATTTAGCTTGTTTTATGAACAAGTTTACAAACCTCTGCCTCCAGACACCATTTAAATAGAGAAACAGGCCCAGAAGCAATACAATACCATTATTACTTAATCCGACGTTGCTGATTTATTTAAACTCCATCTAGAGAAAGTAATTTAAATGATGTACAGCTTTAATCTTCTTCATCCGATGGACAGGGCTCGATAGAACATCTCGGCTGTCCTGTATAGTTGAACCAGGAATATAAAAAAAACAAGTTATTTAATCTGCATTTCCGAACATATCGTTAAACGAATATTGTCATAATCAATTAATGTATAATTATTTACTACAATAACGAGAAAGTATACAGATTTCTTACTTATTTATTTCTTAACTAGGAAAGATCTTTTTTTACTCTTTGAAATGTGTTACCATTTATCGTCATAAAATTTCATTTTTCGAACATAATAATGAGATAATGAATACGAATAAAAACATCTGATTTCTAGAGGTTTTATTATAATCTATTTTATATGGATGACATGTTTCGCCAGTCTGAGACAGTATCAAATATTTTGTCAAACCTAATCGAAACATTTGATAATGCCTTAGACTTCTAGAAAATAAACGTTTTCAACGTTTTCATTCCACGTTGACTAAAGAAGCAATGCACAAAATTAAAGTTGCATAACGCGCCATCGAAAGATTCATGTTGAGTATCTCACTTAGAGACCATATAGCCAACGTGGAGATGAGAAGACGGATCAGGGTCTCCAAAATAGGGATACGTATTGCAAGGATGAAGTGGCGATGAGCTGAACATGTGTGCCGACGGGATAATGGAAGATGGAGCCAGAGGGTTACTGAAAAGAGGTCAAGGTTGGGCCTGAAAAGTGTTCGGAGACAGCCTACGAGGTGGAGCGATGATATTGTGCAGACAGAGAAAAGGACCTGGAGAGGCTTACGTCCAGCAGCGGATGGGGACAAGCTGACGAAGATTAGCTATCTATCACATGTCATGAAAATCAATAACAAAAAAGCTGTAGGTATACAAGAAATTGGATGTTGTATACTAATGTGGATGGCAACGGGAATCTTCCACATTAAAGCCCGGAGTGGCATCCCAAGAACCAGCAAATATGTCACACCTTACACAAACCAATCCCTTGGATTGAAACTAGCGAAGAACTAAGAAACTTTCTCCAGTTACGATGAAAATAGTTTCACATTCATTTTCACAATCAACTTAACACTATCCGCTATACGGCTATCTGACTATCCGCGAAATCTGCAAGGTGAAAGATGTCGTGAGATAGGACAGGCATCGCAGAAGATACTAAAATGCGCACGTGCAGAGGATGAATCCCTCCAGAATCCCACATACCGTGGCGCATCAGATTCCTGCCGGCTACCGTCCCCCCCGGAAGACCGCCAAAGAGATGGAGGGATAGCTGGGAGTCGACCCCCCAAGATATGCCAGCCTGATCACAGAAACAGACCAAAGGTCTAAAAGAAGAACTTAATACTTCAGCTTATGTAAGCTACGATATGTTTATACATAATACGAGTATTATTATGTAAGTATTGGTTATTGTGATTTATTATAGAAACCTCGGTACACCTCTGCTTCTGGGACCGTGTAGTTAATAATTGTATCCAGTAGCCCCGTGATACGGAATGCTAAACAGTTTGCAAGATTACTCCCAGCGGAACAAACGTACTCGTCAATTATTCTATTATGTATAGGTTTATACAATACACTCGCTAGTTTCCCGGTCTGAGACGTTTCTCTCCTGCAACACACGATTTAATCACCACGCCCTTCCAGTTTAGTTGAAGTGAATCAAGTCGGTACATAAATCACTGTGATAATATATCTATATACCAATGTAATTGGAGAATAATTAGGAACATACCAGACACCGGCAGCATTACTGGCGCAATTCGTTAATGATTTAGTATCTTCGCCAACAACGCAACCGCAAAATTTATTGAATATTTACACTAATTATACTTTGCATACTTTTGTATGAAACACATAATTCAAGGTGCGAAAGAAGTGTTTTCATTTATCATAAATACGTAATTTTGCAACATAATTGTAGTTATTGCAATGTTTCGTTTCTTGCATTCGTAATGCAGTTTCATTACACTCGAAAAACGTCGCTATGAATTGTTTTATCAACATAAATATTGAACTTTTTTTACAGTTTACTTATAATAAAATCTTCGTTTTGTTTCATAATTAATACGAATGAAAACGTCCGTTTTCCAGGCGTTTTATTGATATTTATTGGGATGACATGTTTCGCCTGTATTAAACATTATCAAATGTCTACATTTGATAATGACTGAGACAACAATAATAAGTTTCATTTGACATCTTCAATTCTTCACATTTCTTTTCTCTAGTTTAGACTGCTATTGTCAACTTACTGCCGTCTTCAGATCCATCGTCTGATCACCATAAAATGGCAGTAGTCTGCAGATAGCGATGGGAACTTAAAGAAGAATACGTGCAATAAAACTGAATATTCCATATTAATAAATTATTAATGTTCCTTATAAATTACCAAGAAATTTCAATAGACCACATTATAATTTGATGTCAACACCATTTTCACCGAATTTTGATGTATTGTATTTCTTTTTTAATTTTGACATGTTTAATAATGTATTCTTCTTCTTATTCTTTTGCTTTATTTAGGACTGTGTCCTGTTGCTTCTCGGAGCTTGTTCCTGGGATACAGATGTCCAACTGTCTCGCCATCTTTTAGGTGGTCTTCCTGCCGGTCGATTTCCTGTTGGTACTTTATTTGCGGCTACATTGATTACTCTTTCCACATGATCTCTCCAGTAGCGTCTTCTCAGTCTTCTCCATCGAACGACATCTTCTACATTGCAGATCTTTCTTATTTCAGAATTTCTTATTCTGTCTCGGAGTGTCGTTCCCGCAACGGATCGGAGAGTCTTCATTTCTGTGGTTCTTAGGAGACTTTTTGTTCGGATGGTGTCTTTTTGTTCGGTAGGAGACTTTTTGTTCGGATATAACACTATAAGCTTGTATATTTATATGCCTTTTATATGTGCTAGATATCAATACATTTTAATCAAAATATCAACTTTTGATAAATCAATTTTATTTCCAGTTTCACCTATATCGATAATAAGTGTTCTACTCAACATACTAAAACAACCGTCACCTATTCAGAATCCCAACATCAAAGGCCTAATTGGCTTCATAATGAAGAAACAGATCTTAAGGATCCGAGTTAATTCTTATTTTCGTTATCCCTCCGAGGATTGCCCTTTTCTGTTATTCCAAATAACGAGGCCAATAGAATTTCTTTGCTTTGGCCGAAAGAGGTTTAACCCTCATTGAAGTAATAAAGTAACGACGTTTGACGATAATCAGTTTCCTCGCTCTTTTGTTTGCTCGGCACTCTTTTGACGCGGGGTTTTTACGACTGGTGAATGGCTCCGGAATTAATTATTTTACAAGTGATTCGCCGCTACCTACAAATGGCCTGACTCTTTGCCCGGATTAGTGTAATGAATCGATGAAAAGGTACTCTAAATACTTGTTCTGTTTATTCAATTAAGTTTTGAGATGTTTTTTGATATTGTTTCCTTTACATTCGCCATCTTAATTTGGCCGTTTATCAAAATTGTCAAGTTATCGGATTTGAAATATCTACTCGTATATGTGGTACGTATCTTCCCAGTTTTTTAACATTAAAATATTTACAAATATATGTTTTTACACGTTGTATTATCACAACGATCAAAGTGTGCGCGGGAGATGCCTATTGGTGGCGATGAGGTTCGCAACCTATCACACCGCGTCTCCCGCGGGGGCGAAAGTAGAAGGATGGAGTGCCGGTTCAAGTATGGCAGTCCATTTTTTCTGCCTACCCTTTCGGAGAGACGGCTTAGTGGTTAGTTAGTTTAATGTTTCGAACCACAGATGCCTTTTCACAGTGAAAATGTTTTAACTGTTTAGCTTATAATGTTAGGTTTAAATTTAAAGGAATGCAAGGCGGATGAATGCGTTCTAAACAAAAATGAGAAAGGGTCGCTAAGATGGTTTGGACATATGGAACTAATGGATTAGAGAAGAATGGTTAAAAATATATATACATTATTCAAGTAGTGTGAATGGAAAATGAAGCCGAGGAAGGCTAAGGAAGATATGGGATGACCAAATTAATCAATTACTGAAAGGCGGCCATGTCCGAAGTAAGAACAATCGACGAACGTGCATGTCATGTGTGAATGTGGAACAGGCGTGAGAGTTATGTCAGGATAGAATAGTGTGGCGGTCCATCATCTCTGCCCACCCTCCAGGAATCGCCGTGTTTAAATTTAACAGTTATATATAACTTAAAATTTTTATGCCGAAGATGACCATCTGTGGGTGGAAACATTATTTTAATGTGCAAAATAGTGCTGTGATAAATGTGAATCCACAACTCCAAGTAATGACGAAAATAGAAAAAAAGTACACAACATTAAATATAATAATAACATACTTTTAACATGGGATATATTTTAAATACTTCGTATTAATATTTGTCTATGCACTTTTTAATGCGCATATTTACGTGAGAACTGATACCTTCTCGCTGAAATTAAAATTTACGTTTAACCTTGCTTCAAAAGTACCTACAATTCAGTTTTTTACATTACAGTGATTAGATCAGTCACTTGTTTTTGTGAATTTTGTGTCTACAAAAGACAATATGTTAAATGCACTATATAAACCCTTCACAATATGACGAAAAGCGATTTTCAAGTTCATATAATAATATTTCACATTTTTTTTCTAAATATTCACCATTTTATTTATTATATTATATTTTTGGCTGTTAAATTAAATAATTTTGTATTTGTATCATAATTGTATTTTATGTTACGCGACGGCTGTTTCATCAACCTATGTTGACATCATCATCATTATTATTGTAACACCTGATGATGTCAACATAGGTTGATGAAACAGCTGTCGTGTAAAATAAAATACAATTGTGATACAAAAACAAAGTTATTTAATTTAACAGTTTAAAATGTTAAGGTATCATAGTGTTTCGGCCAAAACAATGGACTACTTATATTTTTGCATATAATTGGGTTTTAAATTCAGATTTGAATTAAAATACAATAACCCATTATTATTTTATAAATAATATAATACAAGGAAATTCATTTAATATATCAGAAAATCAGAAAATTGAAGTGAGCACATATTAAACAATTTACTTAATTATGATTAAGTTCTATTATTCTTCTCATTCTAAAAAACAATGTTTTAAACTGGTGTAAGACACTGTTCCGGAGTTCACACCGAAGTAACGAGATTAAGGCAGCACACTCTCACTTAAAGCAGTGTTAGGCATCAGACGTGCGATAGAGTCGGGTGGAGAAGGATCCTCGAGGCCCTTTGCACTTCGGGGAGAACAACAACAAGAAGAAGATGGCAATGTCTGAGTGAAATATGTCTATTGTGGCAATAAACTACGTATTAAAATATAACAAAAGAAAAGTGTTTCAGTGAATTATATTTACCTAGTTGCAACCAGTGAAATGTTCACGGAAGTAAAGATTTTCTATTCTTTAAAAAATTGGTTCACTGTACAATCGTAATCAGTCATAAGTTTTAACTTTAAATTTTCTTTTTTTCACAAACGTTAACAATTTCACACTTAACAATACCAAATTGTTCTCTTTTTAAATAAAAAAATAAATAACACACTTTGTATACTTACCTTTATACTTACTTTTATAACAACCATGGTATGGTTATTATAAAAGAGACCAAGAGCCAGACCGAGGAAAAGATGAGCGGATTGCGTGAAAGAAGATTGGGAGAAAATGGAAGGAGCTGGGGAATGGAGAGAGATGGTCAGAGACAGAAGTCAGTGGAGGACCGTTGTGGAGGAGGCCAAGTCCCACACCGGGATGTAGCGCCGAGAAATGAATGATGGTTATTATAATTGATGCCAACTAGTTTCGCTTGGACCCAAACTTCATCAGGGTAATATAACAACTTAAGTTGAGCATGCACATTGTGTGCATTTCGAATTACTTTCGGAGAGAATCTAATTATTATTTATCTTGCCCTCTTTTATTTAAAACATTATCATACTCTTTCTTGGCGACATTCGGGTGTTTGCCTGTTTATATTATGATTTGCTTATAATATAATTTCTGAATACCTTTTTTTTAAGAATACACCTAAGATAATAGTATTATGTAATAAGAAAGATAAACAAAGGTAAAGTCAATTATCTTTGAAGCGTAACGTCCCTCCCGTGAGACTTGTTGTGTGGAAATCTAGTACTCATACGCGTGCAATAAACCATTTTATCATCCAGAACAACGACGCACGTAGTTCTAAAAGAGATGTTATTACCAAGAGCAATGAACGTTATATATCTTTATCGTAAAAAGTATGTTTATTTTAGGTATAAACACCATCAGCGCGTCTCCTTTTTGAATATGACGAGACGTTTTTATTGAGAATTCGTCCTAGAAAAATTTTAGTCCGAATATTCGCGTGTACATACAGAAAGGGGTTAAATCTACCCGAAAAAGGTTAATGTGACTTTTATTTCTGCCATAAATAATATTTTACCTTTTCTTACCATAGAATTTAACTCAAGGATGCCGTATATACCTACGGTTTGGAATATATACCAAATTCTTGGATCTGCATAAGCAAGTTTAAGATCCTGCCGTCTTTGGATGGAAATATATTTTTCATTGCTCAATTTTCTTTAAGCGCGGAGCATTATCTATATAAAATGTGAGAATTTGAGACAGTGTTTATCTTAATTATGAAATACGCAGTGTTTGTAGTTTTAAACATCTTGTATCAAATTAGAAATGAAGTTTTACACTACTCGTATATTATACAATAGAATATCAAAAGTAGATATGAGGATCGAATGGATTGCGAAGAAAAACGTTATTTATAAAATATTTAATATGTAATTTAATTGGTTTGAACAGATGGAACGAATGAAAAGTGAAATAATAATATACAAAAATCGAACAGTGCTGTAGTCCCTACACACTTCCTTGAAGAGGTCTTCAGGAAAATTGCGTACTGGTAAATTAATTCTACTTTTAGTTTAAAAAAAATAACACATTTTCAATAATATCCCAACGAATTTATAATTAATTCTGCTTTACGTGTATGTTACAATGGTTATATTTATGTTTTCTATAAATTATCAAAAATATTGTATTTTATATGATAATTTATATGAAATAATTATCATTTTATTATGTCGTATATAATAGCATAAGGTGCGCTTTATCATGAGAATAACTTCCAGCATAAATTCTGCCGTCCCATACACCGGTGCTTCCATGCACGCTGCACATCCCGGCTGAAACGAAGCAAAGTGTACCACGAAGATAAAACTGAGAATTGGAAACCATTCGGTTATATTATTTATGAGTAATTGATATTAAAAAGAAAGAGATATCGTAAACAAACAAACATTATGTAAACATCTTCATCAGGGGGAGTAAGGGAAAAAATATATATGTAATTAATTAAAAAATCTCTTGACCCAGATGTAGAGATAAATAGCAGAATTGAGGCAACAGGAGCTACGTTTAATAAAATGAAATCACTATTCTGCAATGATAACGTAAACTTTTATCTCCGCCAGAGAATGATCAAATGGTATGTGTGGTCCGTTTTATTGTACGGATGTGAAACGTGGACCCTGAAAGTTAACTCAATGAACAGACTGGAAGCATTTGAAATGTGGCTCCATCGCCGAATGCTCAGAGTTCCTTGGACAGGCATTAGACCAATACCGAAGTCCTGAGACAAACTGGAGTTGACAGAGAGCTGTTATCAACTATCGAGGTTCGAAAGATCTCACATCTGGGTCATATACTACTTGGGGAAAAGTACCAGATATTGGAGGGAAAAATTTAGGGACGCTGAGGGCCCGGTAGGAGACAAATCTCCTGGCTGTGAAACGTGAGGGAGTGGACACCGGCATCCGAAGTGTGGAGGAGCTACTCCGAGCGGCGCAGGACAGGCAGTTGGCAATCCACTTCCCATAAGAACGGAGATGTAGCCAAAAATAGGTCATCAGACCAAAATAAGAAGAATAAAGGCATCTTTATTTATTTGCGGTCTTCATTCGTCGGAAAAAACGTTGTAAAGTTATAAATTTTATACTTTCATATTAAGCACTTTATTGATGGTATGGCATTATTAAAAAAACATATTAACACACTTTCACTCCCGCCTGAGCTTCGTTAGGGTTACAAACTAAACTGATCTAGTTTATTTATTGTTTCATGAACAATGATGTAAAACTTCATATTAAATAATTAATACGAATGAAAACGTTAGTCTTTTAGAAGTTTTATTTTATTTTATGGGAATGACATGATTCGCCCTTCTGAGGTATTATCAAATGTCGAAATGGTGAATTATAAGACATTTGATAATGCCTAAGAAGGGCGAAACATATCATTCCCATAAAATATAAATTTTCATTCGTATTAATTGATTTGGTTTATTTTACCACCCTGACGAAGTTCCGGCAGGAGCGGAACCGATTGGTTTTAACAAAAATAAAGTAGTCTAAAAACTAATAAAAGTACGTTAATATTTGTTATGTACAACTTTACTCATATTCAACAATGGCCAATCAGAGATCGGCGTTTTGAATTCCTTTCTGCATTTTGCTCATATGCTACTTGGGAGGAAACATGCATTTGCACCGCGCAGTGGGGCAGGCCGGGCGCATTCAGTTGCAGACCGCCACAGTTTGTTGGCAATTTGTTCTGATGCTACGGCTCATTGCCCGGGCCAAATACACCGCTGCCCAAACAAAATAATATGCGAACCGAACTATGGAGCGCTCAAGTTATGCAAACGCGGCCGCACCCCTGTTTTGTTTGGAATAGAAACAGAGGCGACTGGTGAGTTTCGAATTAAAATTTTAATTCGAAAATTTTAAGATTACTTAGAAGAATATAGCAAATAATTAACTATCGAACTAACTATGACGCCGTTTCCCCGGAGTGGTAGGCAATGAGAAAGGCATCATACCGCCCTGTCCTGACATACATTCATACGTCGTAACATGCACACTCGTCAATTTTTCAGACTTCAAATTTAACCGTATTTTAACTTACAAACTAACTAACCACCACGCCATCTCCCCGAAGAGGTAGGCAGAAAGAATGGATCGTATTTTAATAATTTATTAATTTGGTCATGCCGTGGTTTCCTTGGTTGTCCTCCCAAACTTTATAGGAAATATAAATGGCTTGGACCAAAATAATCATGAGAAAGCAGTTGTCCTGGCTGCGAAATATAAGAGAGTGGAAATGAATGAGCAGAGTTGAGAACCTGTTCAAAGTGGCGCAGGAGAGAGATGATTTTGCTGCAGTGATCGTCAACATTGGAAGGACCTGACACGGCACCAGAAGAAGAAGAATAAGAGTGATTCCAAATCAATTGGGCTTTTATATAAAACACTAGAATGATTAAATATTATGGCACCTTTATTTATTTAACTCATTCTGAAACTTTTCGATCATTAAAAATGTTTTTATCTGTGGTTAATCAGAGGACGACATTTGTCCATAGACAAAATAATTGCAAGAAAAATAATCAAGACGATTTTCCTGGCAAAAATTGAACACAACTTTGCGAATCATTATGTACCTTATTCAATTATGTATTTCTTGGTATAAACCGTATTTTTCGGACCAAAAGATTCATTTTTTTACTCTGATAATTTAACCCTAAAATGGGGTGTGTCTTATAGTCCAATGCATCTTATCGTCCACAAAATACTGTAATACTATTTTTTTGTAAAAGCATAGCATCTTTTATGTAAAAGCACTGCTTAGAAAGATTCATAATGAATACTGAATAATAAAACGCCACTGATCCAAAAGGCTAACAAAAATCAACACAGAAAGCTATACACTTAAAAAGGGAAAAAAACACAATAGCTTTATAATTTTTAAAATCCCCTTTAAATTTTTATACGAAAAATGTTATTTTATGAGTATCGTTATATATTTCAGAGTTTCTGAATTATCTGAAGTTAGATAATTAACATTTTTCTACATTTGCTGATGAAATATGTTTGTATTCGGACCAGATAGACTGTGTAAATGTATCGCCCACCACAGGCAATCAATTAAGTAAGTACCCCCGATTGATTAATGTGTATTGTAATAAGGGATGATACATTCACGTGTGATATATAATAAATGGATAAATCGTTGTATCTATAATTGAATTTTTATAAGTTTTATAAAATAGCGGTGAACAAATTGTTGTTTTGTTTGATTTAATTTGCACTTTAAATATAGGAGCATTAAAAATGGTTATTGGAAACAAGAATTTATCAATGAAAGCGAAAACGGCCGTTCACAATGGAATTCTGGTTCCAACCCTACTGTATGGAATCGAAGCATGAAACTAACAGAAGAAGGATGAAAGCGGAATAAATGCGGTAGAGACGAGGTCCCTAAGACGTATGTGTGGTAGAACAATATACGACAGAATCTCAAATGCTGATATTAGAAAGGAATGTAGAGCGGAAGAAGGTATTATGAACAAAAATATGAAAGGATTCCTGCGTTGGTTCGGACATATGGAGCGTATGGATGGAGAAAGAATGGTTAAGAAAGTATACGTTAATGATGTAAATGAGGTACGGAGTCGAGGCAGAGCGAGGAAAACATGGCATGACCAAATTAATCAAATTTAAAAGGTTGGTCATGTTAGAAGTCGGAAGAATCAACGCGTTTTTATGACTCGCTGTATGAATATGTAGGAAGCTAGAGAGGTGTGCCAGGATAGAGTAGTGTGGCAGTCCATTCTCTCTGCCTACCCTTACAGGGAAACGGCGTGATGGTTTGTTGTTGTTGTTATTGTTAAAATTATTATGAAACGAACAAGTTTCGAGGACTTCTAAATGAAGACACTGAGGATGATAGCATGCAAGACACTGTGTGAGGAACATCAGAATAATAGAATTTTGTGAGGTTAAGGATATTATAAGATAGAGCACAAAGCTAAGGAGGAAGTGGTACGGTCATATCCATAGAATGGACACTACCAGACTCCCCTATGTTGCCCTATATAATCAGCCCTCGCAGGACTCGTCATCGTGGAAGAACTCCTGAATGATGGTAGGACACCTGTTAATTCACCTCACAGAAGCAACACTCCGAAAAACAGACCACACAGGATTATGACAAGTAAGATGAAGAAAAACATAAGACAATCGTAAATTAAGCAATCGCATTATACACTTGGGTTTTAACTAAAGGAGTCTTAAGCTGGCAAACAGTTTTTTTAATTGTTATGATTGAATTCGAAAGGTAGATCACAAGCGAAACAGTTCGGCTCTTTAATAAGGAAATCTTTGACTAAAAACAAAGATATTTTTATTGCTTAGCCGTGCCACACTGTTTTCAACAAGCTCTCCACATCGGTCTCCACCGGCGGTTGAAAACTGTGTAGACACATGTTTAAAACCAATATTCGTTTGACCTTCAACAAACTTTGTGGACGGACGCGCATAGTATGCGTGTGGATCCACAGTTTAAACACGCATTCCACATGTGGAGAGCTTGTTTACAACAGTATGTGGACGCTACACCAACCGTGGGCTCCACAGCTCTCCACCAAGGTCACCCCCGTGGAGAGCTTGTTTCAAATAGTGTGGCACGGCCTTAAATTAGTGATAAAATCGAATATTTTTTTTTGATGATAACAAATGATTTTAATTATAATTTCGGTTTTATTCGTTTTTTAATCATATATGAGAATTTGATGAAAAAATGGCATTTCTTTAGAATAAGTTCTACTTATTATCTGAAAAACACAAAAATATTTATAACAATCGACTTCTAAAAAATACGATCGTATAAATATCCGAGTACATTTATCGGTAATTTTTATAAGCGTTGAAAAAAAAATAACCTCAACCAATGTTTACAAATTGGATACTAAGAATTACTTTATCGAGAATCACAAAGGATACGTAATAGCGTTATTGAGGAAACGAAAAAATGTGCTTTAGAATCCAGAACAATTAAAATAATTCGGGATAAAATCAGAAGGTCTCTTTAACTTCCCACAAATTCTCAGTACTAGAATAATGATGTTCTTAAAAAAATAAAGCATTACTTAGTCGAATTACTTGAAAAGGTTTTAAGGTATTCAAGTCGAGTTGAAAGGAGGCCCAAAGGATTTTTTTGTGTTTGTAAATTCCTAATTCTAAAAATAAACGAATCCCGCAAGAGTTGTACCGCGACCTCCGCCGAAATCTATGTTTAATTAATGGTATCACTCTTTACGAGCGCTCAACGGAATCCATTCACATCACTAGGAGCGGAGGCGCAATAATATAGTGAAGGGGTTTAAAGTATTGAAATGCACGCTCCCATTCGCGAGCTGAAGCGCCGAGTATTCCATTATGCGAGTCCAAAGCATAATTGAATTTTTCCACCGTCTTGTAAAAGCCCGAAAAAGATTTCGAAAGGTATTCGTGTTAGAGTGAGGAATGAGATCTAAAGAAAGTTAAGCCTTTTTGTGATCGCGAAATGAATAAATTTAAACCCGTTTTGCTTACTGCGAGCTTGTTTAATTTCGCCGCTCGTGGTTAAGGTATACATTAAACTTTTTCCCTTCAAATGCATGTTTCATCAGATGGGAGGATATCTTGGACGGCTTAACTAAACTTTTCTCGAAGCAAATTCGATTGAGTTTCTATGTATAAAGTAGAACCGCATTTAAATACGTTTTATATGCGTTTCACATTTAAAAATATGGAGGAGGAATAGAGGACAACTAAAATACAAGTTTGAAAAGTTGTTCAATTTTTAATGCATCACAAAAAGTTATAATACAAAGAACAATGTGAATTTAAGATAATCTTATGATTTCACTAAAATCTCTTGATGGAATATTTTTTTAAATAATAATTAATTAAATAATAACTATGCACAATTTCACATAAGTTCAACAAAAGGGGAAATTTTTATTAAAAAAACATTGTTTTATTTAATGTAAATTTAATTAAACAAGTAGTGATCTTTTAATACATCAATTGTGGGTGTACATTTATTAATTAATATTTGAAAAAACTGTTAAATTAAATAACCTTGTTTTTGTATCACAATTGTATTTTGTTTTACGACCGTCCTTTCATCAACTTATGTTGACATCATCAGGTGTTAAAAATATTATTATATTTTCCACCTTTAATTTTTTCTGCTATAAATAGTATTTACCGTTTATTCAATTAAAATATTTAGGTACCTAACCAGCATGAACTTCAAAATCATATGAAATTATTGACATAGGAACAAATACACATAAAGATTAAAAAAATCACGAAAATTTGATATCTGATATATTATTGTAACACCTGATGATGTTAACATAGGTTGATGAAACAGCTATCGCGTTAAATAAAATACAATAGTGATACAAAAACAAAGTTATTAAATTTAACAGTTTTTAAAGATGTTAAGATATCATAGTGTTTCGGCCAAAACAATGGGCTATTTCATTAATATTTGATCATAACAAACCATAAATACGCATTTCACTGTAAAAGTAACAATCTACTCCAAAGTAATTCACTGAATGGGTATTATTTCAGTAAGAAGTCGCCGTTTCATTCCAATTACAGCTTTATTAACTAAAAACAAACACTTAATCCCGCAAACGAACGTATTCAGCAAAATATTATTCCACTTCAGAGCGAGGGGAGTGCCTTTGAGAGTAGAACAATGTTAAAAATAGAAGGGGAGGAAGTAAGAGAGTGCCAATATTAAAATGAAAAAGAACAAACTATGAAACTGATTAATTGCCCGACTCTTATCCACTCTTGCAGACGGACTGCGCTGAAATCCATTACCGCAAAACTCCGCGCGACGCCCGCGCCATGGGCCCCTCGCCCACGACTTGCGAAGTGTGTAAAATGCGTCATCATTATCAATCACTCCGAACAAACTCTACATTTGAATTTCAATTTCTTAGGCATGTGTGGTGGGAATGATCAATACTTTTGATAGTTTTCGGCCGTCACAAATCATCTAGCAGACTGCGGGTGGTTCCTAACTACACTTTTACTATTGAATAGTGATGGTCCGGGAATATTTTACCTTCCTTGTAGGGAAATAACGGATGAAATATATACGTCGTCCCGATATTTCTCCCCTAGCAAATCGTTTTATTGGAATATAAAAATGAAACTGATGGAAACCATTCAATTATTTCTAATAGAAAAAATTATAATATCGCGAATGGCGTTGAGAAATTTCATTGCTTTATTATCCTTAATGTATATGCAATAGTAATTTAATATTATATTATATATGCCTTAAGGAGAAGGAAAGAAATGGTTACGCAACTAACAAATTAGTTAAGTGTTTTTTTACTTTAAAAATAATAGAACCAATATAACGCTAAGAAATTTGTTATAACATAGCGATTGAATTGAAAAAAACATAGGTTTTCTTAAATCTTTACAATAATGTATAATTTAATAATGAGAAATATTTAGATAGATAAATGATTTATCTTAAGGACCCTTTCATTATATTATACATACCACTTTCATTCGCACCACATTCACTTCTTATACTTGCATTTGACACTCTATCATATACATATTTGTCACACATTCGTCTTAGAGATCTCATTTCTACTGCATTTATTCTACTTTCATCCTCCTTTTGCCAGTTCCATGCTTCACTTCCATACTTAAGGGTCGGCACAAGAACACCATTTTGCACTGCCATCTTAGCTTTTTTGGATAGGCTTTTGTTTGCGATGACAACATTAAGTGCACCATTTACTCTGTTGCCTGCCCCAACCCTTCTTTCAATATCCACATGAACAAAATAATTAAAGGGTCATTAAGATGGTTTGAACACATGGAAAGAATGAGTGAAGACAGAATGGTAAAGAAGGTATATGTAAACGGCGTGAACGGAGCTAAAAATAGAGGAAGGCTGAGGAAAACGTGGCACGATCAAATCAATCAAATATTAAATGTCGGTCACGTGAGGAGTCGGCGAAATCGACGTGCGTGCATGACAAGTTGTATGAATGTAGAGGAAGCGAGAGAACTATTATATGTCAGGACAGAACAGTGAGGCGTTCCATTATTTCTGCTTACCGTGAAGGTTGGTTAATTAGTTAAATGATTTATTATTTTTGTTGCTCTAGCAAGATTAAATATATCATTGCCATTTTAACTAGTATTTTTTTTCGAAACGCAAGTTTTCATTAATATTAAATTCTTTGAAGTAATATACGAGTAATACAATAGAAGTCACTTAATTATGAAAGGTCCATTAGTGGTTTGGACGTATGTAACAAAATTTTATGGTAATAATTTTTAATTATTTTTTTTTATTTTTTTATAAATTAGTTCGCTCTAACCCAACATATTATGTACACTTTATTTTTGCTAATATATTGATTCTCATGACATGTGAGAAGTAGCTAATCTATCGCCATATAATTTTTACTTCAATTCTACACCTACCAAAGACAGCGTGAGAATCACACTTTCATCGCCGGGAATCGAACTCGCGACCTTCGATCTGGCAGTCATAGCTCTTGTCACTCTTGCCACTCTGCCAAGAATGTCGTTTTAGTTATATACTCGAATATAGTACTGTGAATAAAGAGCAGAACATAATATGTAAAATCATTAATTAAATATCTTGCAAATAAGCATGTATAATGCTTATTTGCAAGATATTTAATTATTTTTTTATATTCACATTCCAAAATATTTCTGTTTTTGGTTACTCTCTGATTTCTGTAGAGCTTGTATTGCATTAGTTTTTTTTTCTTCTTCTTGTTTTTATAGATCTGACGATATGTGGCACAGAAATAATTGTCTCCTGGGATGATGAGGACCAGCTGTCCCTCCATCTTTTAGACGATCTTCCAGGTGGGCGGCGTCCGGAGGGGATTTCGTTAGCGGCTGTATATGCGAATTACTCTCCAGTATCTTCTTCTAGATCTACTCCACCGAACGATATCCTCTATTTCGCAAGTGTATATATTTTTTTATTATTTTTAAATATCCGTATATATTTTTTTGCATTCATATTTTATATTCTATTTAAATCTTCAAATAGTAAGGGCTGTAAACCAAATGTACTATTTCAATAGATGGAAGCTGAATTAATAACCTAACTTTCTATATATAAAATTATTTTGTACCGGCGTGTGTAGTTGAAATCCTCCTAAACGGCTACACCGATTTAGATGATTTTTTTTTGTGTGTGTTTGATTCGGTCCTTGGATGGTTTAGATTCACAATTGGACCCGATATCGGAAAGTTCATAAATAATCGGCCTTCTGATAATAATTCATAGTTATGTTTGTTTACCGTAGATGGCGCTGATGTCGAATTATTTGTTTAAGTATTCTCACATCACTTGCGTTGTGTAGCTCGACATAGATTTAACCAGCCTACCTTTGGGTTATTTTCCGAGAAACGTCCAAAAAAGGCATGTTTTTTATTTATGAAATTTAATTATATATTAATTATATTTTTTTTAAATTACGAAACGTCAAATACTCGGCCGCACACTTCGCCTGCCCCTTGTAAAACTATCATATTTATGAAGACTTGTACTCGAGTGTTGTTGGCACACGCGCGTATCCCTAATAGTTTATACATTTTAGGTACATTACTTTTTCTCAAGCGCGTACGTGATACGGGATAGCGCAGAATGGTACAGTCACAGTGAACGTATCACGTACGTTCAAATACGTAGGTTGGTCAAAATTTAAAGTCAATGTTAAATATTATTTTATATATATAGTTTATTGAAAATACGAATATCGAAAAAACGTTTGCTAAACCAGCTAATTGCAGGCAAGCCAACGTTCGGGCAAAGAGAACATCTATCGGGTCCGCTGGTTGAATATATATTTTTGATAATTACGCTAAATATAAATTTTCACTCTTGATTTCGGATTGCTGGAACATACTCATTAATTTTCAGCAATATTCACTCTGGGACTAGAAATAAATTGATGTATGCAACAATAATAACATATTCTAAAGGAGCGAGAAAACTTCATCGAGCACTTATTCGTGTGGACAATACGGAGCTTCACAATGGGATGGTTGTGGCCTTTGTTATGGGGGAAAGGTTCACAAAACTTCCTACTATGACCTGCTGAAATGAGTTTCTTTCAACTTATCTTATTTTTCTTTTATTTTACCCTTTTACAACACTTTAGTTATGTTTAAAAAAAGTTTAGTAACAAGGAAGTAATAAGGAAAGTCTGCTGAAACGACAAGAGACCCGAGGGTCATATTATTTTATTCAAGTACTTTAAGATATCCTTTAAAAGTACTTTTTTCTCTTCCATTTATAAAATAATTTTGTCCTTACTTGGCACAGTACTCGACAAAAAAATTGCTAGTTTCGAAATTATATAACAAATGGGTATATCTCAGAATTCGATTTAAGTAACATAGTTATTAACAATACTTACTTCAACGTAATCTCCATTCAGTCATGTTCCTATGAACCAAACGGTCCTGGATCATTAATATTTATTGAGAGTGACACGTTTCCAATATTCTTTTTATTTTTGCAAAAAATATATATTTTGGTTAATTAAAATACCATATCAACATCAGTTTTCTATAATTCGGATACATTTAATGGGGTTGACATGTTTCGCCTTCATAAGTGGAAGCACACTTAATATATTATATAATAATAAAGAAATTTTGTATAATTTTCATTTTTTTAAATGAACTTCTAGCAAGAAATTTTAATTAAAAATATTTATTATTTTATGTGACAGGTAGTTAAAAATCGCCATTTTATTGTCACTTGAATTAAACATCAGACTTAAGATAGTGTGACAATCACACTGCCATCACCGGGAATCGAACCCGGGACGTTCGATAAGGAAGTCAGTGCTCTTAACACTCTGCCACATAGGTCGGCAATTACGATAGCCGTCCGGACCGCTGTTCGTCATGGACGTCTGTGCGCCCTTCTTTGAATTATTTGCACCACTTGCGTACCATTAGAACACTCATGCACTTTTCTCCATTCGCTTCTGTCAGTTGAGAATGAATTTCCGTCGCCGAATGGCCTTTGGCACACAAAAAACGAATCACGGAGCGTACTTCACACCTCGCGGGCGATGCGATCGGGAGCTCTATTCTTTACGGCTGCCAAACCGACACTGAGCGTCACAGCGAGTTCTACAGTGGGGATGTGGAGGGGGAAGACCAAGCTACAATCCAGTGTTGCCGGATCGCAAGTAACAGCGATCCGCACGCCCGTGGTAAACAGGAAAACGGACAACCCTCGTATAAATTTTCTTTCCAAAATAAAATAAAAAATGTGCCGATCTAGTAGTACAAATAATAAGGTTTACTTGAATTGCTTCAGATTTAGTTTAAGAAAAAAGATTTCTTGAACGAACCCAGCGGAATATCCGTTACACTAAATGGGAGTTTCAATAACGTGTCTCACTCTTGGAAATCACTGATAGATTGCTGTCAAGCTGTCACCACCGATCAAGTAATACCGGAGTAGGTTCTGGGACCGAGGTGACAAAAGCACCACCTTATTCCCTGTTATTCGATACTAACGTCCCATTTATTTTATCAAATGACAAACGAGGGGGCGGGATCCTAGCCAACCAGCAACCTTTGTCTGCGTCGAGAAGATGTAATAAATCTCTCCTTATAATACATCTTATCTCCGAGGTAATGGGTCCGGGATGAAACTTCACATGAAACCGCTCACACTCGAACGGGGCGTCTAGCGAAACTAAATGTTTTGAATAAAATGCTTTGTTTCAGAATTTAATAACTGAGCACTGAGCAGAATAACTTTGGAAGGGCGTTCTGAGTTTATTATTTCTGCTATGGCGTAACGCACTCAAAATATAAAATAATCTCTATTTTCAAATGCATTCCTGAGTTGACGAGACATTTTTTTCTGTTTTTATTATTTATAAATTTATTATTACTGTTAAAATTTAAAACACTGTTATAATATGACAATTCCTTTTTATTCACTGAGAGGGTCACGACAGCTGTTTCGTCAACCGATGTTGGCATCATCAGGTGTTACAATAAACTATAACATCATTTTATTGTAACACCTGATGATGCCAACAACGCTTGGCGAAACAGCTGTCGCGACACTCAGTGAATAAAAAGGAATCGTGATATTATAACAGTATTTTACATTTTAACAGTAATAATGTTGAAGTATCATAGTGTTTCTACTAAAACAATGGACTATAAATTTATTGTTAAAAAATTCTTTTTTGTGTACTTTTTAAAGAAAACCGATCGGTTTTGCTCTAAGTAGAGCTTCATCAAGGTAACAAAATAATTTTTCGTTTGTTTACCCTGATGAAGCTCTGCTTGGAACGAAATCGGTCAGCAATTTAAAAATAATACTTTACTGTTTCATTGACATTTTTAAATGCCATATTACTAATTAGGTTCTTCAAGCGAAAGTGGAAAATAATGATTCTCAAAATTGGTTTACACATTATCTTTGATGAAATAATGTATTTGATTTATAATTTTTTTTATAAAAATTCAGTTTTCTGAAAACTTTTACGTCTTGTCAACATTTTTTTATTGATATTTGATAATTCTCTAACAAGGTGAAACATGTCATCCACATATAAACCTTTTGAAAAATTTCGTTCTTAAACACGACAGCTTACATAAAACAACAATTCTCATCATTACAATGTCAATTAAAATTTCAAAAATTATGTTAATTAAAATAAGAAGGTTACGTAAGTTGAACACAATGTACTTGTAATATCATGTGAAGTGATCGCTCAACCCAACCAATGACAGGTCATAAGTCCTGTAAGCGCCTCGGCCACCACCTTCTGTTCCCAGAAAACAATTTGCATCTTCGTCTCTATTGAGATACAATTAATCCTTGTAAAATAAAAATAATTTATCCGCAATGGGTGAAATCCAGTATTTGTCTACAAGAATTTGTATACATTCAAAATGTTGTTGTATAAATATAACTGGTACATGCAGGCAAAAAAATTGGAGAGACATCTCCAGGCGAAATCTAGTACTGTATGATTTGCATAGACTTTCACAGTACATTAATAAAGGTTTTCTGCTTAATGCTTTCTAATCTTAATATAGATGACGCTAGTGTAGAGTGAACATAAAAATGTGAAAAAAGGTGTAGAAACCTACCATATATACAAGTTCCAAAAAGTTTGTCAGACGTGGTGGTCATAACGGCGGAATGGGGAATGTTGTTAAACGTGAAGTGATCGCTCAACCCAACCAATGACAGGTCATAAGTCCTGTAAGCGCCTCGGCCACCACCTTCTGTTCCCAGAAAACAATTTGCATCTTCGTCTCTATTGAGATACAATTAATCCTTGTAAAATATTTAGTTTCGTTCAAAATATGTTTGTGTCCATATGCGTACACAAATGTTGGCCATCATTCGTTGTTGACAGCTGTATAACAAAAATCCATTGATGACCTGACAGAGAATAATCATTTTCCTTTTTTTCCGTTTTTATAAAAACACGCTTTTTCTCATATCTTGTTTTACGCCTATAACAATTTAATGGTTTTATTGTCACTTTAGGGTAAACATTCTTTCATCCATCAATTATAGGAATGTCAATATTATTTTGAACAATATAATAAACATATAGGAATGTCAATATTGTTTTGAACATATATGTGTGTCGATGTTGTTTTGAACAAAATAATAATGTTACGAACAAAATAATGAAAGGATCATTAAGATAGTTTGGACATATGGAAAGCATGAATGAAGAAAGAATGTTAAAAAAATTATATGTAAACGATGTAAATGGAACCAGAAAAAAATAGGGGAAAACGTGGCACAATCAAATAAATCAAATATTAAATGTCGGCCATTTGAGGAGTCAGAGAAATCGACGCGCGTGCATGACACGATGTATGAATGTTGAGGAAGCGAGAGAAATATGTTAGGAGAGAAAAGTGTTTCAG